>PVKN010011128.1:0-21964 GCA_004027915.1 Capromys pilorides
TCTGTAAAAAGAGAAACTGAGTTTCACAATCCCATACATGTCTATTACTTATGTAACCTGATATTATCTATTTTTATTATATAAAGATGTTTTATCATTTAATAATATTAAAATTACATACTATATAATATTAAGGTAAAAAAAGGAATGCCTTGTGATGAATGTAATCATTATTTACTGCAAATGTACTATAAGTTCTATGGATGTGTATATAAAATATGTATATAAGAAATAAAAAAATAAAATGAAAAATCAAAAAAGAAACTCAATATACAAAAGGAAATTGCATGACTTACATAGAAATTTTTGCATAACATCAGACAGCAAGAAGGAAATGTCAGAACATTTTTGATAAAACACAGAGAAAACCTAAGATATATAAAAAGCTGTGCATTATGTAAGTATAGTTTCACACATACAAAAATATCTTGGGCTGGGGAGATAGCTCAGTCCCATAGTTGCCTGCCTGGCAAGTGCAAGGTCCTGACTATGACGCCAGAAAAAAAAAAAAAAAAAGGCCGGAAACTGGCATTATTCTTAGAATAAGAGGAAACTCAAAGGCAAGTGGTATATAGGGCAGCACCTGAGACCTACAGAATGAGAATCTGTGTTTGAACAGGATCAGAAAGAAGCAGTAGTTTTTAAAGATAGATTTTAGGAGACCTTTTAGATAAACTGTTTTTATGTCCAAAAGAATGTAATTTCTGTTAAAAGTTTTGTAATAAAATTTCATGCAGTTTTATTTTATACATATGCAACATTTTACAGGAACACATATAATTTCCTACATGCTGAAAATTATGATTACTTTCCATGTAAAGTTCAACTAGTAATACATCCTTGTGGTAAGGCCTTTTAGAACTCTAGAAACTATGAAGAGAAAAAATAAAAGGAAATGGAAACTAGGAATTTTGGAGGTTTTCCTTGTTTCACCTGATACCTGACTGACTTGCTGCAAGGGTTTTGCCTGCCTGGCATTTGGTGTTGACTTTGTCTCCCTTAGAAGCAGCCCTGGAGGACGGTGCCTGGGCCATCCAGATGTTACATCTGGCTCTTGACGTGGGAAATGTAAGCACAAATTGGGACCCACTTGTTCCTGACATAAAAGGCTTCTCAAGGGGCCTGAGCCACACTTAGCACGTGGGTTCAGTGCATTCTCAGTGTTTTCCCTCTTTACCTGCAAATAAGAGCAGGAGGAACCCCTCTAGCTGAGCCAGCACCCCATTGTCAAGCTGTGCCCTGCTGAGACTGACTTCTACATGAGGTGTGAGTAACCTGTGAAGGAGTCATCCGTCTGTTTCCTGGGCACGTGGAAACTGTCCTCCACCTCCGGAGGGGCTGACCAATGTCCCCCAATACAGGGAAGTGAAGAAAATGTATAAGCACCCATTCATTAATAAAATAAAATATAGTTAAACATTTATAAAAAATGATTAAGGATTATGTACATTTCATTCTGGAAGTTCTGTGTTCATGTCTATAGCATGTTATTCTAGAGCAGTGTCTTTGTGTGTGTGTGTGTGTGTGTGTGTGTGTGTGTGTTCTAGTGTTTTTGAGACATTGTCTCACACTGTAGTTCAGATTGTCCTTAAGATCAAGGTGATTTGCTTGTCAGCCTCCAACATCCTCTGAGTACAGTCACATCTCTCCACCCAGGCAGTTCTGCCTTTTGCAAAATTTTTGAGTATAGTTTTATGCTCTAGAGATGCTAAACTTTTGTTTACAAATATTATTCCAAGTTCGACATCATCATTTCACTTACTGATTTTGTGTTCAAAGATTTCTCTTTCATGTAGTAAGATGGATCCGGATTTTTCTGGAGTGCTGCTGAATGTCAATGTGTGCCTGGTGAAGTAGATTGTGAAATACCAGCTACGAGAACTTTGTATCTTTGCTCAGCTCATGCTAAGTAACCTCCCTTCCATGTTGGTGAGTTCTTGCTCCTGCTAACTTCAGTAAAGTGAGCCAAAGCAGAAGGTTTTTTCCTCCTCTACTTATTCCCAATTTGCCTTTTTACACTAAAAACATTTAGAAACAAATGAGTATCAGAAAAACACATTTTAATACAAAATCAGAAAGAATCAATATTTTTTTTTTCTACAGATTTAAAGAAATGATGAGTGCTGAGCTCACCTGTCAGCCTACTAATTGCTGCGGGTTGCAATACAAGAGAAATGCAAATTTCAAACAATATAAAGGTAACTTGGAACGAAATCAGTACAAAATATTCACAACATTATAAAAACATGAGCTGCTAAATAAATAAATTCACCAGAAAATTTATATTATACATCAGATATATGTAGTATATATTTCATATATGTCATATATATATATATATATATATATATATATATATATATATATACATACATACATATATATGCATAAGAGACAGTCAACACATAGAATAATGGAATAGTTTCATGTCACGGGGTAGAGTGTGACATAGACCACAATTTTTTTCTTTTAGAAAATCTGCTCCATTGCAAATAGACATTTTGTGATACTCGAACTTCTCATTGCACAGGACATGCAATGTGTACCCCTGATATTCCCCCACATTAACAAGTGTCTCAGTAGATGAGACATCCCAGATTGCAGTCACACCACTATCCAAACATCTCACAGCCTCCCAAGTTCTCTGTGACTACGGGGTCCATGTGTGCTGCAGCTCCTCTGGGGGCCACATGTGAACCAGGTTTTTTCTCTAAATGGATAAGCAAGTCTTCCTTTAACCCAAGACCAAGTAAAGATATGTGTAGCACTGTGCAGACAAGAAGGTCATTACAGTTACATAATAACATCAGTATACTGATCTTGGAAGTATCAGGTGTTTTGTATAAGCTAACAGAGCACCATGCCCCACAGAGCTTTCATTTTCATTCTAGAGTCAAACGAATAATAAC
Organism: Capromys pilorides; assembly: GCA_004027915.1. NCBI lineage: Eukaryota > Metazoa > Chordata > Mammalia > Rodentia > Capromyidae > Capromys > Capromys pilorides. The sequence continues at coordinate 2,910 of PVKN010011128.1, forward strand.
ATTAATGCTGGCAGACTCTCCCCTCCATGAGACTCCTTCCCTGGAGCACTACCATAGGTCAAGACCCATGAAATAGACAGTGTCAGCACCATTCAGTATCTCCTCATCCTCCTGTAGGGACAGAGTCTGCAGAAGGCAGAACAAGTGAGGGCAGCTCAAGACTCACGTTTCCTTATGACACAGACTCAACTAGAACCTCACTCCTGGCCCGTCTCTGGGTCATTGACCTGGAACTTCAATCTGCCACATGCCCAAGCTTGAATCCACCCAACATACAAGTCTTTGCGAAGAATCTTGGCTCCATTGCCATCAATGAACAGAAAGACTCTGGTCATAGCACAACACTTTCTACTGTGTTGAATATTTGTATCTAAAGAAGATCACTTTTGGTTTTTTACTCTTAATTTTTGTCCTAAAGAAGAAAGTTGTTCTGGTCAAAGAGATGAACTGGTCATGTCTCTTTTGTTCCTAGGTCTGTGGAGACTGCCCGCTTCCAGCTCTCCTCTATTCTTTCTCTTTTACTTAATGCACACTTTGCATTTTTATACTTTTGTCTCCTAAATAGGGAAAATGTCGCTTTGGGTCAGGAATTATAGAGCACATATGGAGACACATATATTGACATCCCATGAATAACATTGATCTCCAAGACAGAAGGCAGGTGACCCACTCTGGACACCCATGGCCCATGGTCTTCAAAGACAAGAGTTCTAAGTTGTGTTAGTGCAGCACAGGCTTCCTCCCTCTGCTGCCTCTGCATGGGTGTGTGGAAACTTAGAGTAAACTGGAGACCTGGTAAGCTCATAGGGTAAAATTTTCCGTGGCGTGCATGTTTTCTAATCATGAGTATTCCTCTATAGAACACTAACTGCAAGAATATATTAGAAATGGACACCCAGATTCATTTTAAGTTTTGAAAACTTTGCCTAAGTAGAATTTTTTTCTTTTTAACAAAATGTCCTCCAGGGAGAAAGTGCTCTCTATAAGAAAATCTGCTGTCCTGAACTGATTTTTGGACATTGGCACTGGGGACACTGAGTTACTGAGTTACTGAGAGGAGCCTGGCCCACAAGCCAGCCTACTGCACCCAGCTCTGCTGATTTGCATGTGGCCACAGCACCGCCCACTGCCCCCAAGACTCTTTAAGAGACCAGTCACACCCTGTGCAGGAGTCGCTCCAGGTAGGGACACAGCGTAGACATGAGGGTCTCCAGTCAGCTCCTGGGGCTCCTGCTGCTCTGGATCCCAGGTATGGAAGGAGAACCATGAGAATCTCCTCAGCCTCATATGGCCAGAAATGCCTGGTTCTTCAAAAGTGTGCTCTTTCATCATGTACAATTGTGTGACTATTATCTTTTATGTTTCCTGTTAGGTACCAGATGTGACATCCTGATGACCCAGTCTCCCTCCTCCATATCTGCATCAGTAGGAGACAGAGTCACCATCAGTTGCAGGCCTGCTCAGAACATAGACAAATGGTGAGCTTGGTATCAACATAAACCAGGAAAAAGCTGCTAAACTTCTAATCTACTATGCAACCAGCTTGCAGTCTGGGGTCCCCTCGAGGTTCAGCTGCAGTAGGTATGGGACAGATTTCACTCTCTCCATCAGCAACCTACAGCCTGAAGATGCTGCCACTTAGTACTGTAAACAGAGTTACAGTTGGCCACTCACAGTGACACAACCCATGCCATAAACCTCCAGGTAAAGCCGAACTGTGAGGCTGGGCTCCGCCACCTGCTCTCCTTGGTGTCTGCAACTGCTGAGAGAGTTCCTCAGTAGCAGATGTGAAGGGACTGAAAGTTCTTGGTAGAGGGGACTGAGAGACTCTGAGTGTTGGATATGTTTCAGCCTTCTAATCCCCACCAGCACAGACATGAAAAATAAGCCATGGTGTAATAAAACACATAAATACTTATAGCTGAATATGTAGAATTCTGACATCACTTTGAAGTGGAAAAACAAAAGTGAAATCACTGTAGATATCCACAGAATTCTCTTGGTAGAGAATCAGCCTATGCTATAGCTAATAAAGTTTCTGGGGGATCTCATCAGCACTGTGGGGACATAGTGAAGGGACTGTGTGATGTTACCCAGAATACAGAAACACCTCCCCGTAATTGCATAGTGCTACTCACCCTGTGGCACACTGACCCGCTGAGAATGCCTCGCCATTGTGATGGATGCAGTCAGCTGACTGCAGGGTCTCACTGTTGATTCTCCTGTCCCCTCTGCTCATGTGTCTCTCTTCAGGTGACAATAAAGACTCAGTCACCTTGCTGTGAGCTTCAGACCTCATGGGAGGTCCTCTCGCTGGTAAGTGCTACAGAGAAGAACAGAATCACGAGTGACTCTGAGGAATGTGCTTCCCAAGCTCCTGAGGGTTGGGAGCTGACATCTGAGCACTCACTGTGATCACCATTGTCCCAATCATCACACATCTTTAAGTTCTGAGATCATCCCAGAAAATGCATGAATGCACATCCAAGAGTTATCTGCAAGTATCAACCTAAAATATAAACACATCATAAGCTCAATGTAAGAAAGGAAACTTCATGACTTATATTGAATTTTTTGCATAAAGAGAAAGAGCAAGAAAGAAATGTCCAAACATTCTTGACACAACAGAAGCAGACAAAAACCAAGAAATATGAAAAGCAGCAAATAATTCGAGTACAGTTTCCCTTATATAAAATGCCTTGGGTTGGGAAGATAGCTCAGCAGCATGAGAACCTGTCTGGAAAGCATGAGGTTCTGACTTCATTTTCCATTAAAAAAAAAATGCCAGAAACTGATGACAGTCTTAGAATAACATGAAATCTGAGGGAAGGCAGCATATGAGGCACCAGATGAGGAATCGTGACTAAGAATCTATATTTTAACACTATAACAGAGGAACAAGTTTTAAAAATTGTATTTAGCAGAAATATTAAAAAAATCTTTAAAAATATTTGTCTAGAAAACTATATAATTTCTGTTTTATTCAAATTTTATACAGCTCTATTTTATACTTATGGAAAATTATGTATAAAAACATTTTACTTTATATTATAAAAGCTGAAAATCATGATCATTTGCTATGTAATAAACAAATACTTGATATGTCACTGTGGTAAAGGCTTTTAGAGTTCTATGAACTATCCAGATAAAAAGTAAGTCAATATTGAAATGATGAGGTTGGAAGCTTACCTGGGATTCAGCTGGTGTCAGGCTGACCTGCTGCCTGTGGCTGCACTGCTTGGCAAGCAGTGGTGACTTTGTCTCCCTAAGAAGCAGTCCCCGAGGATGGAGCCCGGGCCATCTGGGTGCCGCATCTGGCTCTCGGCATGAGAAGCACAAGCACCAATAGAGACTCCTTGTTTGTGGAAAGAAAGGCTTCTCTGGAGGGCTGAGCCACGCTTCCCACTCTGCGTTGTGTACTCACCCAGTGTCTTTCCTCCCTCTTTAACTTGGAGCAAGATTAACAAGAGCCCTTGATGCCAGTGCAGGGTCCCACTGTCATGCCGGGTCTTGACTGGGACTGACTTCTACATGAAGCATGAGCAGCCCGTGAAGGAGTCCTCGGTGTGTTCTCCGGGCACGCGCAGATTCCCAGATCCTGAGTAGGAACTGTGCAGCGCAAGGCTGCACCACCTCAGTCGCTCGGAAAGGCTTCCTCTTCCCCTGGCATCTGGGCTGTCAGCAGCCTTGCACCAATTTGCAGAGACAGTGTTCTGTCCTCGGGGGCCAGGGAGGGCATCAATGCAGTGCCTCATAGCAACATTGTTGCTTTATGTCTCTTTCTTGTTCATTACATGCTTTTTTAAACTCTGATTTCAACAGTGGCCGAGTTTTCAAGCTCCCAGCTCAAAAGGATGTTATTCAGCATAGAGGAACACTCACTGTGTTGATTCTCTAGGCTTTCAGGGTAAATTTGAAGCCAAATTAAAATCTATATAACTAACACACTGTGCTGACTTACAAGAAAGTTTGGAATGTTTCATCACTAGCATGCGATCTCTAGCTAAGCATTCTCTCTTCTGCTGCTCACTTCCGCTATTGTCAATAATGTCAGCCAAGCTAGGAGGTTTTCCTCCTCTGACCTCAGGATATGGTTTTCATAGCTGTGCTAGTGAGTATGCTAGTCTCTTGTTCTTGCTTTCTGGAAGGCTCAGCTTGTCACTGTTACTCTCCATCCTAGCACTACCCAGCAGTCATTGTTACACTTGTACCTACTTTCCTGTAAGCTCTGTGTTCTAATATCACCAGATCTCTTCCAGGTTCCAGAACAACACCGTTCTCAGCAGCTGGTGTGAGAACAGTGGAGCTCATGCAGGGTGAGGAGAACAGCAGGTGGGGAAGTGGCTGTGAGTGCCCTGCACACGAGGCAGAAGCCAGCCTGGAATGCAGAGGCGGGCCTCACTTGGGGGTAGTGGGTCAGGGGTCTTCGTCCTAGCATCCAAGAAGAACAGGAGGGGAAAAGCCGTTAGGACATAGGAATTGCATATGGAGGGCTCAAACCCAGGCTTGGAAGGAAGACACTCATGCAGGGCACAGAGATGCCTGTGGTCCTGGGAGAGTTATCAGTGGCTGGGAGTGTGGGGGTGCATTTGCAGGGAACTGTGGGTGATGAAGAGGACTTGAGATTAATTTTGAACAGGAAGATGATACCATGTATAAATTTATGAATGACAATCAGAATCAAAATCTTCTTTGTTAAAGCAAGAAGTGAGGGCTTTTAATATAGAATATTAAAGTAAACTCTGTGGTCTGGCATTGGAATGAGAATGCAAAGTTATTTGTTTCACAGATAGAGATGTGATATGTGTCTCTGTGGTTACAGAGATAAATTTCAAATTTTACTTGTCCTGAAGAAATTATACCCATTGTCCCAACATACATCCATTATTTCTAAATACTAACAAAAAAAGCAATGATCCTTAAAAAAAAAATCTGTGTAAATCTAGAGTAGGGAATAAGAGGAGCCTAGAAGAAGCGCTGAAAGGAGAGCGAGTGACAGAGCAAAAGTAAAGGCAGCTGTGCATGTGGATGAGACAATGACTGCCCTCCTGTGTTGTATATGAGGATTACAACACTTTGTGATTATGCCTGATGACCCACTGAAGAAATGTGACTCCTCGAGTTCAGGTTGATATTGTGATAAGGAATGGATGGTTCAGAGAATACCACCATACTTCTTCACAAACCTTTCCTAAGTATAAGAGGGAAAAGAAACTAGGTAAATTAAACAATATGCAATGGCAGGGCTGAATGAATAGACCACTTTCAGAGGCTGAAGATATTTACCCTCCTACCACCAGGTGGCGCTGGGGTTATTCAGATCTGTAATGAACCTGGGACTTGAGAGCATTGAGATATTGCTTGAGAAACTGAAGAACCTGACCCGCAATGAAAAAGGTTAGATACCTAACTGAGTGGTCATTGTTTTTGAAATCGTCTTTTTGTTAAATATGTCAGAAATGCTGAGAAATACATGGTGTACTCTCCTCCATTTCATGATGTATGTATTCCACGTATTGACACTCTAAGCTTGGTATCGATTGTGATTTCAAATCTTATATTCATCTGCATGCAGAGTCTTTTCTCTGTGAGCATTTTACGTATTCACATTGACTATAGCTGTCTTTATAGAGTACAGTAGTTGCAAAACTATGTTGTATTAGAAAATTTTCCTGAGCATTAGCAGTAAGTGTTAAGTGGATTCCCTGGCCTTATAGAAGCCTGCCTCAAGGTTAATTTCCATCATGTGTCTCTTTGCACTCAGTCACACACACGCTTTGCTTTTATAATTTGAACACAGACACACACGCACATTGTATCAGGTGGATTTTATTAAGTACAGTTACTCAAAAAGTACAATAATAGCTTAAGATGCATTGTGGGCTGGTTCTGGAGCACAGAAAAGACCCCCAGAAAATGGAAGTCTAATCCAGGTCTGGTTCATCTTCACAGTGCCTAAAAGAATTTGTAAATACAGCTCCTCTTGAGTTTTATATTTAGGAGAATGTGAGTCTTTGGGTGAAGGTGCTTAAGTGCATTCTTTCTGCGTGACAACTGAAAAAGCAGCAATCGCGTTCTTCCACCAAACAACATTGACCTTGAAAGCCAGAATGGTGTACTCTGAGCACACTCTCTGTTATTCCTGAGCATTTATGTGAGAGAAAAAAAGAAAGGGCAAATCAGCCCTAGCTCCCCAAGGAGCTGTCCTGTGCACGCAAAACCCCACAGTCCAGTTTCCGTCGGGCCCCATGGTCAGAGTGCCAAGTGCCCTCAGGGGAGCCTGTGAGGTGTACCTGATAAACAGTTGGCTACATCCCCTCTCTCGTGTATGATCCATGACACATACACATGGGGAAGTTATTTTCAGGTCAAACACACACAAAATTGAGCTGTGTACATTAAGATCTGTGGAGTCAAGCAAGACACCCATTTCTGTTTCAATCTCTGACACTTAGTCAAGTGATGGACCTTTGGCACTGTCATCGCTGGAACAAAATTCCAATGGCCAAGATTGGTCTAGGAAGCCAGGAGACAAGGTCACACCCCCAGGACCATACCTCTAGCCAGGACCAACCCCCTAATAGCACATTCGACCACTGAACTCATCAAGTAGTTCTACTGGATCTACTGAGCAGGACAGGGACTCCATGGTCCATGCAGCTTTCATTCTAATGCTGCTGTTGTGGAGACATTTTTCTCAAATCTAAACAATAGCTTCATATCTCTGCCACCCATTGGATTAGTGTCCATCTCAGAATGTACAATTCAATTGGTCCGTCTCTAAGAGCCAACACTTTCAGTAGGGCTGAAAGCCCAAGACCAAAGTGTCTTGTGAGACTGCAAGTACATGTTAACTCTGACATCTTTGAAAAATAAAAATCAGGGCTGGTGAAATGGTTCAGCAGTCTAAAGCGCTGCTTAGGAAGGCCAAGGCAACCTCAGAGACCGTGGTTTGATCCCCGGCACCATATGCTGCGCCATCCTGACTCCCAGGGCAGGCTGAGCCAGACACAAGAAAATAAATAAATAAATAAATAAATAAATAAATAAATAATCTACCAAGCCACTTCCAACACGCACTAACGCCTGGCAAATAGTACCATTCCGAAAGGAGGAAATATAGGTGCAGAAAGGCATAGCACGGAATAAAGAGCAGAAGTGCCCACACTGAACCCTGGGACTCCATGCCAGTTCCTGCAGTAAGTTCTGCTGGAACGTGTACTTTAAAGGATAGGGTAGCCCCGCCCCACAGTATTTCTACTTGGAGACCTGATGGTCTCTCTGAGGGGGCTCCTCTCACTACCTTATCTTTCCTCAGTTTTGCCACATTTCTTGGTGTCTCTAACACCCTGGAGTGACTCTGCAATTTTTAGTTCCTCTTCATGTAGTCTCATATTCCTACCATAGGACAACTGCCCGGCCTCCCAGATCTTCCCTTGGAACCTGGGTGAACCATTTCTCATGCACAACTCTTACATTTCTCCATGCCCATCAAACCATAACCACACTGATGAGATCAAGGTGTGCCACCAGGGGAGCAGTAAGTAGACCCCGTGGCATCCAGGCTCTCGAGAGTTCTGAGTTCATGGGTAACTTAGTACTGTAAAAGAAATACTGGAAACAACTCTCTGGACAGCTCTTCAAGTACAAAGGGCCCAGGTTCTCCCTTTCTAAATAACTGAACTAAGCTTTTTCACCATTGAAGCTATTGTGAGTGCACTGTGGTAAGTGCCTGAGACAACTTCAAGCCATTTTTCCTGTAGTCCTGCTGTAAGATCTTGGCTTCTTTTTAATGCTAGTCTTTTCAACAACCTGACTTCCTTTTGTCCCAGGCTGGTAGATGCTTTCCTTTTGATGACAGTGCAAGCTTTTCACATGGGCTTGCTCCTGCTCCAGGTTTGTACTGCATATCTGTGATAAGCAACCAGGGATAATCTTGCTAAAGCTTAAATATGGGGGTGCTTTTGAACTTTTGTCATCATCAGATGAACAAATCCTCCTTACTTATTCTGTCTCTTAAAAGCTCTCAGGCCATATTGGAAAGCATAAGAATTTCCCACACATCCTTTTCCCCAAGGACCAATGGAATCCTTGCTCCTGCCTGAAATCTGCTCCCCTAGACTTAACTCTGCATTTCCATGGTCGTTCCTTTCTCTCCAAGTCTGTCACCCAACACATGCAGCAATGCTCACACCATTCTTGAGGTTCACTAGTCTGTTTCTCCAAGTTGGAAGTTAAGGGTTCAGACATTCCTGGGATAAGTTTCATCCTCATAGTAAAACAGCCACTGCATGCTTCCACAAAGTTCATCCAAGACAGGTCAGGAATTTAGGGTTTAAAGGAACAGCTAAAAAACTCCCAGAAAGATGCTTAACCTATGCTAGGAAACATTTTATAGACCTCAGTTCCCTCTGGCTCAAAGGAGGTCAGAGTATTCTGAGCTGATTTGCATGCTCACTCGTACCACGGTCCAGGCTGCTCAAGGCATCTTAAAAGGTAGCTTCTCAGGGCCTTTTGGGTCAACATGCAGGTTCAGCTCTCAGCGGTGGGGTATGGAGCTCACCTCCTGCTCTTCCTGCTCCTCTGGGCTCCTGGTAGTTGCGGGGTGGGGAGTACTGGGCACACCTATGACAGCTTTCTTTTCTGTGTGTGTGTTCCAGAATCTGAACTCAGGAGCTTGCGTTTGCCAGGGAGGCACTGTTTCAATGAGCTATACGCTCAGCTTTATCATGGTTATTTTTATTTTCCATGACTCCAGGTTCTTGGTAAATGAAAATCAATCCTTCATTGCAGATTTTATGCCCTATTGGGTTTCTCATTACTCAATGGTGCGTGTGACTGTGGTGACAACTGTTGCCAACACAATTGTCCTGATGTGCAATGTCTCAGTGAATCTGTTCCTGTCAATTGTGTGTATTTATCACTCTAGGATCCACTGGGGCCATTGTGCTGACTCAGTCAGTCTCCAGCCTCCTTGACCGTGTCTCCAGGACAGATGGCCACCATGTCCTGCAGGGCTGGCCAGAGTGTCGATGTCTCTGATGCTTCCAAAAGCATGCATTGGTTTCAGCATAAGCCGGGACAACCTCCCAAAACACTCACCTATGCAGCAACCTGGGTGCCATCCTGGTTCAGCAGCAGTGAGTCTGCGACAGCCTTCACCCTCACCCTTCAGCCGTGGAGGCCAAGAATGCTGCGATCCATTGCTGTCAGCAGGGAAGAGAGAACCCTCCCACAATGCTCTAGCTCTGAGGAAAAGCCTCCCTAGGTAGCCGCTCACTGTAGCTCAGTCTCCCAGCTGGGTCTGTTTTTTCAAGGATCCTTGCGCTTGTTTAGAGACAGGGCCCTAACTAGGTAATAGAAAATGTCTACATTAATGTGAGCATGCTTGTCCTGTAGGATGATATATAATTTGCTCTTTTCCTTAATTACATTAGAATCTCACACACACTATTTCCCAACACCTTTTCTAGATTCATTAATAACCTCTTCATCAGAGGAGAACTTTGTCTTTATTTTTTGAATTCAATAAATATATAATATAAAAGCCTTTGAAAACATTTGCTAGGTTCCCTCAAAATTACTAACAATGGATTATTTTGCAAATTGGTAACAGGATTCTTCTAATACCTTTGAAATCATTAAACTGAACACAAACTTTTCTCTGTCCCTTGAAATAAAAAGCTTATTTGATCTTTTGCATACAGACTCCTGGTCTCACACTGATGCTTTCTTTGTTCGTCATGTCTATTTGAGCTTCTATGGTTTGATTTTGCTTCTGTGATAGAGATATCTCTATTTTCATGTTTCTGTTCCAGATCCTCAGTACTAAATTTATTATTTGTCTGTCTCCAGTTATTCAGTGTTCAGGCCTTTTCTCTACACTATCTTCTGTAAGCGTGGCAAGGTTGTTTTTCCTTCTTTTCTTTTTTTAATATTCTATTTGTTCTGGCACTATTGGTGGAGGGGAGCTGAGAAGCATAGGCATGCGCAGCTGCTCCTGGGCGTGGTCACTTATAACCTCCTCTGCCCCCTCCGTGCAAAAGGAGTTGCACAACACAGCAGAACAATCTTTTGCAGAATTTAAAGCAGCTGAAAAGCCCATTTTTCTTCCTCCCAAGCTGACGACCTCATATTATTGCTCACGAAATTTGTATTTTCAGATTTCTATTGTTCTACAAGATACTTTTACAAATATGGAGATTGACACTATTATCAGTTAAAAATTGTATAGTTTTTGTAAGGCTAAAGTGAAACAGTTGAGTCAACAACATGTTCCATCTCTGGTCACCTCCTGCTGAGTTCTAGAGTTTGGAATGAGCGTAGTGAAAGAAATAAAGTGAGTCGTCTCTTCAGTGTCTTTTTTTTTTTTTTTTTGTCGTTTTGAGACAGGGTCTTGCTGTGCAGTTCAGGCTGGCCTTGAGCTCACTTTTGTAGCCCAGGCTGGTCTTTAACTCTCACCAATCCTCCTGCCTCAGCCTCCCAAGTGCTAGGATTACAGGTGTGCGTCACTGTGCCCTGTTTTCAGTGCATCTTTGTATCTTTAAGAACTTGATTTTGAATGCAACGTGAAATAAAGTTCACATCACTGTTCTCTAGTTCTTATGTTTTTTTTTTTTTTTTTTTTTTTTTTAATCAATGGGTTGTACAACACTGTAATTATAGCCTTTGTCTCTATCTATGATTTAAGTCTTCAGGACAAGTATTAGATGCTAGTGTCACAGTCTTTGTCCTGCCTAGGCAGCCACCGCCATTCACAGATGTTCTAGAACCTTCTACACATGTGTGGGGTGACTCACCCAGCTCGGTTCTGACAAAGTTGCTCCTACTCCCCAGTGATCAACTACTGAGACATCTCATGGGGCGCCCTCAGTTCTGTAGGAATTTTTGTGGACTCGTTTCCTCCTACAATGTCACCTCCTGTATGGTATGGTGACAAACCCCTTCCAAGTTCCAGGATGTAAAATCTATTCATACTGACATGGCCGATCATAAACCTCTCCTCACAATTCATTAAGCGTGGTGCAGCAAATGTTTTCCTATCAGTACACAGCTGTGTGGCAGACAGCACTGGTGGCCTGCTTCATAGCAATGTATTAGGACAGAACGCAAAAGTCTAGACTTGTGCCTTCTTGCACTGAAGGAAAGTAAAGTCCCTGTGGAGTGACAGTACCAAGCAGATCTAGGAAGCTCCCTCTTGTGTTGGAAGACTAAACATTTGATTTTGGGCAGATTTGTTGAAAGTAGTTGAATGGAACATTCCTAAAAGGAGAAAGACAGATTGTTCAGCTCCAGATCACAGGTTATTAATGACAGAATCTGAACTTCATAAATCTGCACCCACGTGTTTTACAGTTCATTGTACTTCATTTTCACATAAAGAGCAGCAAGAAATCAGAACAAAATGAAAACCACTGTGTTCTGAAAATCATACTTAAAAACTAATGAAATCATTTCATAAATTTTCAGTTTTTGCAACAGCACCATATGAAACAGATTCAGTCATATATGAAAAGTTAGCAAACAGCATATAAGCATGTGGGGAAGAACACAAAGACACTTTCCAGAAAACTGTAGAATGATGTTGTCATAATGACCCCAGATAGCAGTATCTTCTCTGCAGGCTGGTCTGCGCTGCTCTGCTCTGACTAGAGACATCTGGGGACATTTGGTCTCTGAGGAATTGCTAAGATGAATCATTCCTCCCGCTGTGCCCAGCCCTGTATGTGTCGTGCAGACTTATGCTTGTGTAGAGCACAGCCAGCTGCCTTGAAGACCTCTTAATAGGCTGCTCTCACCCTGTGCAGGAGTGGATTTCCCTTAGGACACAGTCTTTCTATGAGGATCTCACTGGACCCCTGGGACTCCTGCTGCTCTTGCTGCCAGGCAATGTAAGACAATCCTGAGAAATATCCTTGCTTAATGTGGCTAATGTTGCCTGGCTTTTCGTTTTGTGAAAGCCTTTGTTAATCAGAACTGAATGTGTGTATATTTGTTTTCAGGTTTCTAACCTCAGCTGCCACATGTGACATCCAGATGACCCAGTCTCCATTCTTCCTGTCTGAATATCTAGGGGAAGTATCACTGTCACATATTGGGCTGGTCAGGGTGTTATTCAGTACTTAAACTGGTACCAGCATCAAGCAGGTAAATCCCCTCAACACCATGTGGATAAGGTATCCAGCTTAGAAATGGGTGCTTCATTAAAGCTCAGTGTCCATGGACCTAAAGCAGATATTGATGTCCTATTAGCAGCATGCAATCAGAAGATGTTGCAATGCATTGTCATCTATAGTACAGCAGTTATCTTCTTACAGTGATAGAATAAAAACATAGAAACCCCAGAGTGTGAGGCTGAGCTTCACTGCCTGCTCTTGTTGGTGTCTGAAGCTGCTGAGCGAGTTCTTCAGAAGCCCCAGATATGAAGGGACTCGACCTTCCTCATACAAGGGGTCTGAGAGACTCCTGAGCTTTAGTTATCTTTCATTTTTCTCAATCACAACAGCACAGGCAGAACAAATCTCTCATGATGTAATAAAAGGCAGAGATTGCTTTAGCAGACTACTGGGGCTGTGGGAGCACTTACAAGTGAAAGAGCAAAAGAGAAACTGTTGTAGTTATTGAAAGCAATAATTGTCTTGGTGAAGAAAGAGTCTAAGCCATAGCTTTTAAAGATTATGACGTCCATCCCTAGATAAATTACTGACGTATTCAACGTGTTGTCTGCCATTCATCCAGAAGCCAGAACCATGTGCCTCGAGATGCATAGCTTAGCTGACCATGTGGTCTCCAGACCTGCTTAGAAAACACAGGCACAGCTGAGAATGTGGTCAGCTGAACACAGCATCTTATTTGGGTTATGTCCAGTCACCTTTGTCCATGTGTCTAGCTTCAAGGGACAAATGACACTGGATCATGCTTTTCTAAACTACAAATCTCATGCAAGGTCCTCTCAGTGCCAAATGCTGCAGAACAGAATGAAATAAAAAGAAATTCTGAGAAACGTGCTTTCCAAGGTCATGGTGGTTTGAGGTTGACACATGACCACTCAGTGTGGTCACCATGGCCCCAATTCTTGAAATTTCTCCAATCATGAATGCTTCCACATAATACTTTAATGTTCAACTGTTCTCACAAGTATTTTCTCCATTTATGAAATTGTCACAAAAATATATCAATAAATCATAAAGTCAACAGAAAAAAGAAAATTACATAAAGTCTATATATTTTTAGGCTTGAAGTGATAGTGAGCAAATGTAAAATATCCTTGACAAACCAAAAACAGTTATAAAAACATGAAGTGCTGTACTGAGTTTAAAATCTACTTTTCCAAATACGAAAGGACTTTGTCCAAAATTTGGGAGTTTTTCTCAGAATAAGATGAAATCCAAAGCAAATTATCGTATACAGTACCACCAGGGACTTACTTAATGAAAGAAAATCTGTTTTACAGAGATACTAGGGACACAAAGAAGATTTAAGAATTGTTTGAGAAGACATTCTTAGCCAATGATATTTTTCTTATAAGACCATCTAGTTGTTTTCTGTTAAAGTCATGCATTAAATTTATATATACCTATATTTTATACTTATTCACTTGAAAATGCCTTACATCATAATTCCAATGGGAGTGGCTGAAACTGCAAGGTGTTCATATGGGGGAGGGCAGGACATGGCCACAGTGCCTAAGAAAGGAAGGAGTGAAGAAAAAGTGGAAAATGAAAGTAAGAAAAGTGAATCTGTGTAGAGCATCCAGGGCAGACTTGTGCAAGAGTGAGAGGGTGGCAGTCCCGTGGGGTGAGTGGCCCCTGTCTTCTCTGTCCTCTTGTGACATGAGATCTGTCTGTGACTTGATGACTCTCCATGATTGACAAGTTGTGTCCTTTTATCCGACTTCCCTGCTGTGCCATGATGGACCAATTCAGCGGGATTTACCCGAGAGAGCACAAAGACCACAGCACAGGTGCCACTGGTGCTTTTGATTTCCCTCCTCTACACCGCGTGGAATCCCCAGCCTGTGGCACCTCGAGTTCGTCAGTCACTGCTGGCATGTTTAAGTTTCTTAATTCTGTTTTATGGAATTCTGGATCCCCACAAAATCCAGATAGTAGCCTCTGAAGATGAAGACATCATGCTTCCTATATATTTATTCTGAGTGTCAGGCCCTGAAAAGAAGTGTTAAAAACTACAAGATGGAACAAAAATGAGAGAAGGTTGTCACAATTTGCTTGCTTTACACCCTTTCCTCTCTGCTATGCCCACCTAGTTCCAATGTGATACATAAGCAACAGAAAAATGCAATAAAACAGTGTCAGCATGCTCAAAAGAAGAACTGATGTTGGCATAGCTCGTAGTTCTTCCCCTTGGGAAATGGGCGCTGTCACTCAATGTTTACTCAGGTCTGGGACTTGCCTGCTATTTTTCCATAGTTACTTCTCACTAGACTGGGAAGAGTCCAGGGAGTGGGGTTTCCCCAACGCCCTGCTCATCGGGTCCCAAGTCCAATATCTTCTCCTCAGAACCAGTGCCACACTCAGAAGATCTGTACCACGGACTTCCAAGGCTTCTCTGGGCAGGCTGACACAGAAAGGGCTTCTTGCTTACTTCTCCCCATCTTTCCCTTCTGAGCCTCTCCTCTCCTCTTGTAAGAAGCCAAGCGTCCTTGATTCCTCTAGAGGAAACATGGGAGTTTCTGTCACATGGAAAGCCTCTAATGAAAGCATAGACTCTGAGGGGGAAGCAGCTGGGCCCTGAGGAGCTGATGGGTTTTTGTTATGGTCTGTATCACTGTGGGAATGGAGAGCTATCTGTCTGCTGACAGTAATAGGCTGCAGCGTCTTCAGCCTCCACACCAGAGATTGTAAGAGAGAAAGAGGTGCCAGAGCCACTTCCACGGAAGCGCGCTGGGACTCCAGAGGCCAGGTTGGATGTTCCGTAAACCAGGAGCTTTGGAGAGGCTCCCGGCTTTTGCTGGTACCAGTGCAAGTAATTGGTGCTTACACCGGAGCTGGCTGAGCAGGTGATGGTGACCTGGTCCGATAGGGAAGCAGCCAGTGATGCTGGAGACTGAGTGAGCACAATTTCTCCGCTGGAAACTTTGGTCATGGAGGAAAGATGGAAAGAGAAGTTAGTACAAATAGGCAAGGAAGAATGGCGTCGTAGCGCACAATGCATAGAAACAACGAAAGCCTGTCCTAATGTCAACTTCCAGGGCTGGAAGGATGCTCAGTTGTGAGTTTCCTTTCTTTCTTACCCGTGACACTGAGCAGAAGGAAGCTGAGAATTTGAGCCTGAAAATCCATCGTGCTTTCTGAGCTCGGCCTCAGGCTGACAGGTGTCTGAGCATTGCCCCTTAAATAGAACTCTGAAGGTTTTGTGGTTTCTGAGTGAATGATATGCAAATCAGCAGGATGTAGGTACTGTCCGGATTATACACCCATGTGTGCTTCAGCTTTTTATGAAAACTGGAGATTGGAATGGAGAAGGAGAGACGCTGTCAGGCTTCTTCTCTGAGGTGATCCACGTTCATGGTGTAGATCATTATCTAAGGAATTCTGTGGTGATGCTACTTTGACCAGCATAGCCAGGAAGGTTCTACTGGAACAGTGTGTGAGGTGTATTTTTTCTGAGCAAGAACCTGGTAAGAGGGCTATTTAAAATGTCTACCAGAAAGTCTCAACCCCTGCATATCTGCCTTCCCAATCCCTGGACGCTGCTTACCTAAGACTTTGCCTGTCCATCATGGTCTATTCCAATAACTGGACCCCCATAAAGTATACTGAAAACTACCTTCCTATCATTTGATCCAGAGAAGAAAAATCCTCAAGGACGCTTATGAAAAGGTCAAACACAGTTTCCATGTGGAGCAGAAAAACCACCTCTGATGGTTTGTGTCTAGATATCTCTTCCCAAGTCTCATGGAGTCATGGGGTAGGCTTCTAGAGATTGGGATTAATTCATGAACCAAATGCTGGGATTATGGGTCTGAGGGCCACACCCTCCCCAAAGGGTGCATAGCCTGAATGCAGTATAAAGAAGGGTCAGCTCCCTTCTCTGCCCCTTCTTTTCTTTCTCTGGTTGTTTTGCTGTTTTCTGCCAGCATGGACTGTTTCCTTCTTCCATGCACCAACCTCTTTAGGAGCCAGTTGATTATGCACTGAAACCTTTATAAACAGTGAACTAAGTAAACCTTTGTTCCCCTTAATTTTGGTTGTCAGCTATTTTATTCCAGCACAGAGAGAAAAATAACAGAACCACCTGAAACGCAGGCAAAATAAATGATTTTATCTGAAACTGAGAGAATCTCAGTTTTTGGCTCATTATCAACCTCAACTTCTCTAGTTCTCTCCCAAAGTTGGGTTTTGCACAGATTTGGGATTTAAAGATCCCACAGACAACTCAGAGTTAACAAGTACTGTGAGGTTTCAGTCGGACATCACTGTCCCAGCACTCAGCCTGCTTGCCAGCAGAAATGTGGCTTTTGGCAGAGACACAGCTCTGCCCCGGGGCTGTCCTCAGCAATTACAGGATGTTATAAAAGAGAAAAGGTTGGACAAGGAGCCTCACAGGTCCCAACACATCTGAAGTCACCTCGAAATTTACACAGATGCCTCAATTACTCTGTCCACTGATGTGCAAGACCCCCAGAGAAATTGGCCCACTGTCATTTCTTCACATCTGCCCACCAAATGTCCCTTGGCTTATTTTAGTCCCTCTAAGAAGGCCTTTTTCTCTCTTGTCCCTACAGATGCCCTTCTTGGCCTATTTCTGCCTGCACCCAGGAACTCAACCACGTGCCTCGGTGCTTTCACAATAGCCTGCCCAGTTGTCTCTGCCTCATTCCTCCTTATGAGTACAAATTAATTTTTAATTTCTTAGACAAAATATGAGCAATGTTCTCTTACTGAAGTGTTTAGGTAGACGCCTTTGTTTTTTTTAAATCTGGCTATGCTGGAGGATAGTTTTTTTTTTTTTTTAAATTTTTATTTATTTATTTGTTTGCTTGTTGTGTTTGTTTGTTTCTTTATTTTATTTATTTTGTGGCTGGCCCAGCCTGCCCTGGTGGTGGCGCTGGCGCAGCATGTGGTGCCGGGGATCGAACCCCAGTCCCTGCAGTTGCCTGAGCCTTCCTAAGCAGGCACTTTAGACCACTGAACCATCTCGCCGGCCCCTGGAGGATAGTTTTTAAATAAGGCATGCTTCCTGGTAATAGTCTGAGTTGTACTACAGAGGCAGATACTCAAGTAAGAGTTTGAGCAAGGTAAGTTAATCAATTTTTCAACCTTATTCCTTTTTTTTTTTTTTAATGTATTTATTATAGAATCTACAGGTCTCTCTACACAGATCAGATTTCTAGTGATCATCCTGTTTCCAGCCTCCCTAGCTCTGGGATTGTATGAGTGCACTACCATGCCCAGTCTCAATCACTGTGTCAGTGCTCCCCAGAGGTGGGGCCAGCACAGCATGCTGGGGAATGAACCCCGGTCTATGAGCCTACCTAAGCAGGCACTTTAGTCTGCTGAGATATCTGGCTGGCCCCTTATTCCTAATTTGTATTACAGTCCTACATTGATTGAAGGAGTTCCAATATTGTGAGGAATCATAGCAATATAAATCTAGTTATGCCTCAAGGACGAGAAACTACCACATGAATTCTCTAATGGAGGAATTCTAGAATGGTTGGTTACTAGTTTTCAAAGAAGAGTAATAAATACAAGATAGGAAATTTGTGCACAGATTTCCCATGTTCAGAGATACCAATGTCCCAAGTACTGTTGCGTTCTGTTGAAATCTTAATGCTTTCCTCATGAATTAACCAAGACACTGAGCTACTTTTACTTATCTTTTCAAAGCACCCATTCCATAGTCTCTACCTTCTCTCTCTTTTGAAAAGTATCATGCTAATTTTATTTATCTTTTAAAATTAATAGCAGTTTCTTTTTTATCTCACTAGTATACACATTAAATGATGTTTAATGTTACACAGTGCAATATTACACAGCAATAAAAACAAGTTGCAACAAGGGACACTACAGGTGATTTTTCACAAACATGAATTTGACTTTAAGAAGTCTCACATGATTAAGATCCAAAAGAAGAAAGAGCTATTTTATTGGGATGCATGCTACAGATGCAAAGATACAGTGATAAAGGAAAAAGTTATTATACTAAAAGTCAAGATGATCATTTCCTTTAAGATAATTGTTTTCTTATAAATGAGTATATATGGTTTTCAGTGTTGGCTATGCTTTATATTTTGATTTGTGTAATTACTTCAAGTTACATCTTTAGAATTTTAGTATACAAAGTCCCTCATACTGTGCTGGGCCCCTGGGATACACTGAACTGGCCAATGCATCTGGGCATGGTACCACATGCCTGTAATCCCAGTGCTGGGGAGGCTCAAAACAGCAGGATCACCACGAGTTCAATCTATGGAGTGAGACCCTGTACCAAATGCACAAAGGACAAAAAAATAGTCCAAATGGTGGCTTAAGCTCAACAAATGCATCTAACTTTTAGTTGGAAAGATTCAAAGACCAGCATAGGTCTCAGGGGGCTAAACTCTAAGCAGTGTAAGAGCAAGAGCTCTACAGATCAAAATGGAACTCTTGTCACCTTTGGTGAATATCATCCTACATGTATTATGCACATGTCACCACCCAAATAATCTGACTTGTAACTATTGCTCACTGTACTGCTCAATGAACAAGTGATGAGAGGAGCTATGAAATGCCACTTAAAAGTACACAGGTTTTGGCTAAACACAGGGTGTTTGCACGTGGCTGTGTGCAGAGAGAGAGGATGATAAAATCTACCCAAATACATGTTAAGAAACCAAGGAGAATAAGCTGCACTATATTATAGAGAACTGAAGATTGCAATAGAATAACATCACAGAAGATAAATAATGTGAACTACGTATAATACTTCAAAATTGCAAATATATCATGTGTGAGAGATACATGGCTGATAAAACAGCATAAAGGAAGTGAAACGTTAGATTCGTTTTGTGGAAGAACATAGTCCTACAAGAAACATATTTTGATAAAAAG
>PVKN010011129.1:0-21973 GCA_004027915.1 Capromys pilorides
ACCAACATTGAAAAATGTTTAAGAGCCAGACATGGTGGCTTATCCAAATAATTCTAATACTTAGCAGGCTGAAGCAGGAGGATTACAATGGGCCTGAAGCCATCCTGGGCTACATAAAGCCAGTCTATCCAAAGCCAGCTGAAATAAAACAGAGATTCTATCAAAAAAAAAGCAAAGAAGCCGGGCATGGTGGCACATGCCTGTAATCCCAGCACTTGGGAGGCTGAGGCAGGAGGATCAGTGTGAGTTCAAGACCAGCCTGGACTACAAAAATGAGCTCAAGGCCAGCCTGAACTGCATAGCGAGACCCTGTCTTAAAAAGACAAAAAAAAAAAAAAAAGCAAAGAAGAAAATAAAGATGCGTCAATGCATTGCGAAGTGAATAAGTGACAGAAAGATATAGTAGTATAACTTTTTGTTTACCTATTAGACCACTGTAGGGGGTCAGGGAGATAGCTCCGTGGCACAAGTGCCTGCCTGGCAAGTGCTAGGTTGTGAGTTCGAACCCCGGTCCCACAAGAAAAAAAAAAAAAAAAAAGACTGTTGGGCTATCTCCCCAGCCCTTATTTATATATTTATTTTTAATTGAGACAAAGTCTCACTGTGTAATGCAGGCTGGCCTTGAACTTGCTTATATAGCCCAGGCTAGCCTCAAACTCACAGTGATTCTCCTGCCTCAGCCTCCTGGGTGCTGTGATTACAGGCACCCACCACCATGCTTGGCTAGTATAATTTTAATTTTTCTAAAAAGTTTAATTTTTAGGGGCTGGAATTTAGCTCAGTGGTGCAGTGCCTCCTTGATAAGTGTGAGGTCCCGAGTTCAATTCCCATACTCCCCCATATTTAATTTTTAGCCATGTTCAGTGGTGTGTCTCTCCAATCCCAACTACTCAGGAGGTTGAGGCAGGAGGACTGTTTGACCTCAGATGTTCCAGGACAGCCTGGGAAACAGCAAGATTTTGTATCAAATTTTTCTAAATTTAATTTAATTTAAGAAAAGAATAAAAAAAAAAAAAAAAACTGGGTATGGTAACACACACCTGTAATCCCAGCATTCTGGAAGGCCAAGGAAGAAGGACAACAAGTCTGAGACCAGCCTGGGCTATACAGTGAGTTCAAGACCAGCCTAAAGGGCTCACAGAGGAAGCAACTGCTCATGCAAGTGCAGGGACCAGGGTTCCAACCTGGGCACCACCTGCTCTCCCGCCCCACCCCTAGGCCATGCTGAGCTGTTTCCCAGGTTGTCCTTGAATATCTGAGGTCAAGACGTATTCTCTGTCTTGTGGGCCTTTTCAGGATTGCTATTAATGTCAATATTTCTCTTTTCAGTACCAGGAGTTGAATCCTGGGCTTTTGCACAGAACTACATCCCCAGCCTACCCACAACTCCTGACTTTTTAAAATTTTGAGATGGGGTTTCCCTAAATCGCTAAGTTGCCCACGTGGGGCTTGAATTCGCAATCTCACTCCCTTAGCCTCAGTGCTAGGATTACAAAACATGAACCATCACACCCGATTTAACATCTATTTTTAAAAGGAGATTCAGAAAAGTACTGATATTTCCTCAAGGTCACCAAGTCTGTTACACCGCGCCCGCAAAGGGTTACACCTCCGGTGAGCTAACAGCACCTGCCTCCTGCAGAGAAGCAAGGCTAATCGCGTTTGCGTGACGTCACCCTGAAGGCCCCGGATTGGTGCTCGTGTCTTAGCAGCTCGGGCGAGGGGGGTGGGGTGGGGTGGGGGGTGCAGGGACGCTCGGGCGGAAGTGGGAGGTTGGGCGTAGCTTCCCTGGGACTTGTCCAGCTTTTGATCCCTTCTGGTACAATCGTGTAGGGTGGTGATGGAGACAACCTTCTCTCGCTTCTCTGGCCAGTCCCATCCTCAAAGCCGTGTCTACCGAGCCCACAGGCTTCCCTCTCTGTTTCCCGCTCCCAAAGACCCAAAAAGGCTGTGACAGCCCCAACCAACATCAGTGACTGCTGAGTCATGTTGACACATGCGGAACCTGCGTGGCCTCCAGCCAGCGCAAAGCTTGAGAACCGGACTTGGGTGCAACCTTTGCTCCTCTGCCTGCCTCTGAATCTCCCAGGCTATGGTTTAAGCTGGAAAGGCCCCTACATAGAGGAGAAGGGTCTGGGGTCCAGACAGGCAGGGGGTTGTCTCAGGGTACCCTGTCAGCCCCAGAGCCCTGGCTTCCCTCAGGGTAGCAAGTTAGGTCGTCCAACTTTATCTTGGTGTCTCCTCCTGGCTTCTCTTGCCTCTGTGTCAGAGGCAGCAAATTTTATTAAGGATGAAAAGATCTTTGGAGTTTACTATGACACCTTGGAAAAGCTGTGTACTTTTTCTGGCCCATTTTTCCTCACTATCTCAGTTACTCTTCTCTCATTGCTGGGACAAATACTCAACACAGAAAACGAAGGAAGGAAAGATTTATTCAGCTCAGTTATTGGAGTTTTCAGGCCATATTCAGCTGGCTCCAAGGCTGAGTGGAACAGAGAGCATCCAGTTCATGGCAGCAGGACAGCAACAAATGGCAACCAACCAGGGCAACAGAGAGGTCTTGTCTCTGTCTCTTTTATATTCAGGCTCTGTGCCTGAATATAGGAACCGTTGTGGGCAGGTGCTACTCATATGTGTAAATAAATTAATTTGAACTTTTAAATATACCCAAATGCTGACTATCTGAATAAAAACACTCAGAAGGGAGAAGAAAGAGAGAGCAGAAGGAAGCTGAAACCAAACATCGCATCATATTAAAGATGTTCTTTAACTTTGTCCATGAACCTTACAGTAATGTGCGCCAGCCTGCCTGTCCGGCTTTGCCTCTTTCCCTCCCTTTCACGCTGTCTTTACAGACCCTAAGCCTGCTGTTGTGCTCCAGTGCCTTCACACAAGTGGTTCTCTATACATAGAACGTTCTTCCCTCTTCTTGTAACTTAGTGAGTCTTCCCTACCCTTCAAGTCCCAGGTCATGTAGTACCTCTACTAGGACGCTTGCCCTTACTCTTATCCCTGACTTGGCCAGGAAGTCTCTGTAGGCATCATCTCTTTTTCTTCTCCTGTGGTATTGGAGATCGAACTCAGGGATGACGGTAGTGCTTTTCCACTGCACTCTGCCCCCAACCTAACTATGCTGCTTTTTTATGAGTACTGATTATATTTTTTTTCCTGTTGTCTCTCTTCTCCCCCATTAGTCTTGAGCATTTTGGTGGCAGGAGCTAGGTCTTCTGTGTCTTCAGTGTTCTGTGTACAGTACAACACAAAGGAGATGTATTTATTGAGCACATGATCCAGTAGAAAAGAAAATAGAGAAAAAGAATTCAGGGCAGAGTGTGGTAGTGTATACTTGTGAACCCAGCAGTCAGGTGTATGGGCTAGGAGGATTTCTGTGAATATGAGGTCAGCCTGCGATACCCAGTGAGTTCAAGACCAGCCTGAAGTACAATAAGACCTTGCCTCAAGAACGAACAGCAATAACAAAAAAGGATTACTATTAGGGAATTTGTCACCCACTGTCCTTGCTTAGGAAGGGCTTAGCAAAGCCTTGGTATTTGTTGGAAAACAAATTATTTATGTGCATTTGACCTCCCAGAAAAGGGCAAGAATAGTAAACAGATGATAAACCACGATGCCTGGAGAAGTGAAATTTTACACATACCTGCACACACACACCTGTGGCAAGTTACACAATTTTTAAGATACAAGCAGATGGACCCTTATAAAAAGTTATCCTCAGAACCAGACATGGTGGTGCACATCTGTAATCCCAGCACTCTGGAGGCTGAGACAAGAGGATCACCATGAGTTTGAGACCAACCTGGGGGCTACAAAAGTGAGCACAGGGCCAGCCCAAACTGCATAGTGAGACTCTCTCTCTCTCAAAAAAAAAAAAAAAAAAAAAAAAAAAGGTATTCTGAAGACAAGGCCCCAAGAAAGCGTGCGCATGAATTACTAGATCTGGATCAGTCACTAGTTCTGGGAGTCAGTTTGATTCTAGAAAGTGAGACAAATAAGTCATTTTCTTTAAGCTTTAGTTTCCTGTTTTGTGAAATGAGAATAATAACAACCAAAGTGCAAGGTTCACAGGAGGATTTTATAGCACCTAGCAGTCATTTAACAATTATATCATCGTAGCCTTTATTTTTTTTTGCAGGACTAGAGTCTGAATTCATGACCTTGCACTTGCACTTACTGGGCAGGCACTTGTGTCATGGAGCTATCTCCCCAGCCCCCATCTTAGCCTATTTTAAGAGCTTTATTTAGATTGTACTTTTTCTGGTAATGGGAATCGAACTCAGGACCTTGTGCTTGCCAGGCAAACAGTTCAGCCACTGAGCTTCCTTCCTGGCAAGAACCTTATTTATATAATAATCTAATTAGCCCTTACTGGAATTCTGTGAGATTAATTTATAACACAAACAAACTTCACATAAAGAAATAGAGACACAGAAATATGTGAATCTGGGAGTAAACCTAGATAGAATTTAGTCCTGATATGTGGTACAACATGGATGAGCCCTGAAAACAAGATTAAATGAAAGATGCCAGATATAAGAGGTCACATATCATAGGACTCCATAAATATTATATGTACAAAATATATAACCTACAGAGTTAGAATGTAGGACACTGGGGAGATTTATCAGTGGCATAAGCGCCTGCCTGGCAAAGGCCCTGAGTTCAATTCCCAGTACCAAAACTAAAAAAGAAAAATGGGGGCTGCTGAGATGGCTCAGCAGTCTAAAGCGTGTGCATTGGGAAGTTTAGGCCACCGCAGGGACCTTGGCTCAATCCCAGGCACAGCATGCTGCACTGCCCTTCGCGCCCCCCCCCCCCCCAAGGCTGAGCCGGCCAGAACACAAACAAATAAATAAGGTTTAAGAAAATAAAATAAACTTAAAAAAAAAAAAAAAAAGAAAAATGGATTTACAGAGTTAAAAAGTAGATTAGTTGCCAGTGAGTGCAGTAGAGGGAAGGACAGAGACTGGTGAGTTTCTGAAATTGGTGGTGCTGTTGGTGTCACTGAGTTAGGTCTTTAAGGTTGAAATAAGGAACCTGTCCCACCCTTTCAAGAGTCTGGATTTACAGGCTTATTGCAAAATGATCTTCAGATTTTTTTTTTTTTTTAATGTATTTTAGGGAAGGGTCTACAGGGTGTTCAGGGTCTCACTACTAGATCAGACTCATAATGATCTACCTGTTTACAGTCTCCCAAGAGCTGGGATTACAAGTGGACGCCACCATGCTGAGTCTCAATTGCTGTCTCAGTGCGCCCTGGGGTCGGGGCTGGCATGACAGGCCCTGGGACCTAACCCCTAGTCCCTGCGTCTGCTTGCAGGTGCTTTAATCCACTGAGCTATTTGACCAGCTCTAGGAAATTTTTTTAAGTTTTTTTTTTTTTTGATTAATTTTTGTGTCTTAAAGCTGCAAGTGTTTTTTAAAAGTACAACTTAAAAATTTTATATTTTCTTTTTTTTTTTACATAAATTAACCCATTTATTATAGGGTAGGGATGTCTCAGATAGCAAGAGTTTCTACTGGTCTTTCAGTTCCTTCAGTCTTCTGGTGGCTGACTTGACTGTGACTGCAGAAAGGGTACTATAGGTTCAGGTGCCACCAGCCATGGTTTTCACGCAAGAACCACAGTGTCAGATGCCCACAGCCTGCCTCTTCCTCTTGGTCTTACCACACAGGAGCAGGTATACTTGGCGTGCTGGCTGATTTCAATCTTTTTCACCATTTTCTGGAGTGAGGTACCATGGCAAATTCCTTATTTACTGACAATGCCGATCTTCTTGGTGCATTTAGCCATGCATGGAGGCCCAAACCCAAACTAAAATTTTTATATTCTTGTCCCCTTCTTACCTTGGTTTTTTTTTTTTTTTTCTTATCTTACCTCATTAGTACCTCTCAGATTTTGGACTCCCCGTTTTTGTTTTGTTCTTTTTGTTATTTATTTATTTTTCTTATGAATCTAGGACAGGGTGTACAGGGTCTCACTATGTAGATCAGACTCATAGTGATTCTCAGCCTCCCACGCGCTGGGATTACAGGTGCTCATCACCACCCCCTGTCTCAATCACCATCTCATCCAGCCCTGGAGGCAGGGCTGGCACAGCAGGCCGGGGATCAAACCCTTGCTACTGTGCTCTGCCTAAGCAGGTACTAGGGTGGGAAGATGGCTCAGTAGAAAAAGTGCTTGCCTGGCAAGTGCAAGGGTCTGAGTTCAGTCCCCGGAAAAAACATTTGCCTAAGCAGGTACTTTAGTTCCCTGAGCTATCTGGCTGGCCCTCCCTTATTTTTAAGGGGTCACAGAAAGTCCAACAGTATGACTTTATATAACTGCTTCAGCATGAGCAGGGCATTGATGCTGCCTTGCTAGCGACTGAAAATCACATCCTGACTGATCTATGGGGACACAGGAATATCTGGTTCTATTTTTTAAAATGTTTATTTATTTATTTACTTAGAGACTTAAATATTTATTTTTTTATTTACTTACCTGTGTGAACTGTATAGTGCAGCCTGTCCTTGAACTCACTATGTAGTCCAGGCTGGCCTCAAACTAGCAGCAATCCTCCTGCCTCAGCCTTTCAAATGTTAGGATTATAGGCACAGACCACCATGCCCAGCATGAGTCTGTCTTTTGAAGAGCTATCATCTTTCAACAGTCTGAAAAAAGAAGGCAAGGTCATGGGTGATGTTAGCCCACAACAATGGTTCATACAATATAAAAAGAATCCTAATATATAGTATCATAGCCAGAAAAATGCGAATTTTTTTTTAAACCAGGTGGTTCTAGAGAACCAGGATGTTAGCCAATCATTAAAGCTAATGGCAGAGTCTGACGTACCAACTTGTGAATATAGACATTGTTATGTTGAAGACACATTCAAAGAGTTGTCAATAAAGAAAAGTACATATAACATTTTGTTTTGATACTGACACAGGTTCCAATGTGTGCTGTTGTTAGACTATCGAGCCATTTGGCCATGTAGGATGGCTATTTTCATGATTTTTTTTTTTTTTTTTTTTTTTTTTTTTGAGACAGGATCTTGCTGTAAAGCTTAGGCTGGCCTTAAATTTGCAGTGATGATCTTCCTACCTCAGTCTCCTAAGTGCCGGGGTTACAGGTGTATACCACCATGTCTGGCCATCATTTTCCTTTTTTTCTTTTGTTCTTTCATTCTTGAATTCACCACGTAGCCCAGGCTGGCCTTGAACTCATAGTGAGCCTCCTAACTCATCTTCCAAAGTGCTGGAATTATAGGCATGCACCAATTATTTCTGAATTTAGTAATGACTTATCCACTGTAGCATTATTTAGAGTTTTTTGAGTATAGTTAGTAAGATTTAATGTGTCCCATTACATCATTAAGTCTGATTTGGGAAGTAAAAATAACTAAATGATTATATCAGTCGAAAAGTGGTGTAGCCAGTGGTACAAGAGGAGGAGTGTGGCTGATGGATCTCTGGTTCTAGTCTGGTGCATGTGGACCCATAGGTACACTAGTGTGCATATTCCTACGTACCCGAGAGACAACCAAGGTCTTATGTTTGAGTACAGAGCCGCTGGGTACTGTCTGGGGCCCTCTTATTCCATCTCCTGTGCTCCAGTCAGCACACAAGGCAGTATCTCTTAATCCAATAGTGTGACAGTAGCCCAGGATAGGAATCCAGCATATAGTTTGAGTGGCATTGCTTTATTTATGTAAGTTTTTTTTTTTATTTATTTCAAACAAAGAGATATTTGTTGACTGAGTTTCCCCATAGTAGATGTCATTCAAATATGATTGTCCCAGATCTGAAAATACTTATCTATGAACTGGTAGTTTTCTTTTATCATGAGCATATTAGGATCAGGATATCTTTATTTTCATATCTGAGTTCTAATGTGGCTAGAGAAAAATTTCTCATTGCCCTTTTGTTAGTCTCATTTATTGGCTACTAGAAGCATTAGACCTGGTAGCAAACTTTAAGATTGTTGCTGTACTTTGTAGCTGTTCTATAAAATTTTGAAGTTTTATTCAATCACCTCCCTGTGGCAGTCCAGTTGCACTTGAAGTGGGCAATTACACATAAACCCAGCATACATTTTGTTAATGTTTTTGGCATGTTGTTGGGTCTGGTCAAATAAAATATTTATTTTCCATCCAATAAGTCTTGGCTTGAAGTGTATTCTGTCTTTAAATAGAATAGCTTTTTTTTTTCTACAAGGTCTCACTACGCAACTCATAGTGATCCACCTTTTTCCTGCCTCCCAAGTGCTGGAATTACAGGCGCACACCACCGTGCCCGGACTCCATTACCAGCTCAGCGTGCTCGAGAGTGGGGCTGGCCCAGCAGGCGGGACCAGGAACCGAACTCTGGCCCCTGCACTTCCCTAAGCAAGTGCTTAATCCACTGAGCTATACGACTGGCCCTAAAAAATACCTTATAAAAATAGCAAAGGACCACAAAAAATCAACTCAACAGCTGCTGGATAATGCAATGAGGAATAATGTAAGTTTGACCAGGGTAGGGGCCAGAGAGATAGCTCAGCGGTCTAAAGCACCTGCTTAGGCAAGCTTAGGCAAGTGCTCAGGGACCATGGTTTGATCCCCAGCACCACATGCCATGCCAGCCCCTCCCCTAGGGTAGCTAAGCTGGCCATAAAAAAAAAAAAAAAAGATTGGTCAGGGTAAATGAAAAAACAGGAGTTAGTACAAATGATACAAATAACTTGTTCACAGGAGTAATGGCAAACAATAGCACAAAGATGAAATATGTAGAAATCAATCTAATGATGGAAGTAAAACATCTTTACATTGAAAATTACAATAGTTTGTAAAAAGAGATCAAACAAGATAGCATGAAATGGACCACTATTCCTTGTTCTTCATTAGGAAGAACCAACATAGTAAAATGGCTACACTCCCAAAATTTTTACGCAGATTTCATGGAATTCTCTTTTTTTATATATATTTAGTATAGGGTCTATGGGATCTCACTACACAGATTGGACTCATAGTGATCTTCCTGTTTTCAACCTCTCAAGTGCTGGGATTACAGGCATGTGCCACCACACCCAGTCTCATTCGATGTCTGTCCTGGGGGCAGGGTTGGCACGGCACAGTGGGGATCAAACTCCAGTTCCTCTTCTGCCTGAGCAGGAACTTTAATCTGCTGAGCTATCTGGCCCTGGTTTCAGGAAATTCTGATCAAAATGATAATAGCATATCTCACAGAATTAGGGAAATAATCCTAAAATTCATTTGAAATCTAGAATAGCAAATACAATTCTGGACAACAAAGGCAAGGCAGGGAGCATTGCCATTGACTTCAAATTATACTACAAAGCTACTGTCATAAAAACAGTATGGTGCTGACAAAAAAATAGACCTGAAGATCAATGGAGCAGAAGTAAACTCCAGACATAATCGTCTACATTATCTTTGACAAGAGTGTCAAACACCTTCATTGGAAGAAAACAACCTCTTTAGTAAGTAGGGGTGAAAAAACGGGCTTTCCATTTGCTGAAGATTAAAATGAGACCTGTATCTTTCATCATGCATTAAACTAAAATTGAATGAATCCAAGATCTAAATAGTACAATATTTCTTCATGTGCTGCGGAGACCTAAGAAAAATTAAAAAAAAAAAAAATGTTAAAATGGAAACACTAAATCTGCTGGAAAAGAAAAGGTAGAACTTTTGAAGCAACTGATGTAGGCAAAGATTTCATAAATAAAACCCTAATTGCATGAAAAATATTACAAAAACTCCACAATTTGAATATCATCTTATTAAAAAGCTTGGCACATAAGAAATCGCCAACAGAATGAAAAAGATAACCCATAGGATGGGAAATAAATTTCTGCCAGCTGTTCCTCAGACAAAGGATTAATATCTAGAATAGATAAAAATTCAGATGCCCCAAATTTAGAGACCTAATTCACAAATAGACATATGAAATGAATAGATATTTCTCAGATGAAGAAGTAGAAATGGCAAATAAATACATTAAAAAATGGTCAACATCTCTGGTCATTCAAGAGATACAAAATAAGGGCAGGCCAAATAGCTCAGCAGATTAAAGTGCCTGCAAGCAGCTACAGTGGTTCGATCCCTGGGCTCGCTGTGCTGGCCCTGCCCCCAGGGTGCCCTGAGAAGGCAATTGAGACTGGGCGTGGTGATGCACACCTGTAATCCCAGGTTTCGGGAGGCTATAAACAGGCGGATCACTACGAGTCTGATCTAGAAGTGAGACCTTGAACACCCTGTACACCCTTCTTAAAATACAGAGAGAGAGAGAGAGAGAGAGAAAGAGAGAAATTAAAACAATGATGAGGTTCTATCTCATTCCAGAAAAAATGGCTATTATCAGGAAATCAAACAATAGCAAATGAAGGCTTTGGGGAACAAGGAACCCTTCTCCACTGTTGGGTTGGTGTGAGTGTGGGCTGGTGCAACTACTGTGGAAATTACTATTTCTGGAAATAGTAATGATTCTGGAAAAAACTAAAACTAGAGGTTACATTCTACTGAGCTATTTCCTATCTTGGTATCTACCTGAAAGAATTATAACTATTTTCTGGGCGTGGTGGATCATGCTTGTAATCCCAGCACTTAGGAAGCTGATGCAGGAGGATCATTGTGAGTTTGAGACCAACCCGGTTGGTCTACTAATTGAGATCGACCAGCCTGAAATGCATAGGGAGACCATGTCTCAGAACAACAATGACAACAAAAATAAGATAAAACAAAAAATTAGGGCAAATGCCCATCAACTGATGAATGAATGAAGATTTTTTAATACAAAATAATATTATTCTGCTATCCTGGCCTCGCCTGCCATGCCAGCCCCACTCTCGGGCATGCTGAGTTGGTGGTGGAGTCCTGGTGTGGTGGCGCGAACCTGTAACTCCAGCGCTTGGGAAACAGGAAACAGAAGGATCACTAAGAGTTAGAGCTGCATAGTGAGACCCTACACACACACAAAAAAATAAATAAATAAAAATAAAAAAACCACCACCACCAACAAAAAAAAACTACTCTGCCAAAAAGAAGGATAAGCTTAAAACATTTCTAGCTAGATGGATGCACCTTTAGACCATACTCTTAAGTGAAGTAAATCAGACACCCATGTTTATTTTTATTTTTTATTGCTGTGTGTGTGTGTGTGTGTATTTTAGTACAGAGTCTCCAGGGTCTCCAGGGTCTCACTGTGTAGATCGTACTCATAGTGATCTATCTGTGTTCAGCCTCACAAGAGCTGGGATTACAGTCACATGCCACCACGCCCAGTCTCTATGTGCCCCATGGGTGGGGCCGGCACTGCACGCCTGGGAAGAACCCCGGTCGCTAGTCTGTCTACGCAGGTGCTTCAGTCCACTGAGCTATTTGGCCGGCACTCACACGCACATGTTTAAATATAACATTGCTTCTTTGGTGTGAGAAACCAAAAGTATAAATAAAGACCAACATATAACAAGATACTGGGAAATGGAAAGAAAATGTTCAACTGAGATGAGGAACAGAAAGGCAGAGGGAAAAAGGAAATATGGAACAAGACCAAAAAGAGAATCTAGGGGGCTGGTGAGATAGCTCAGTGGTCTAAAGCGCCTGCTTAGGCAAGCTTAGGAAATCGCAGGGACCAAATTCAATTCCTGGCACCATAGGCCACATCAGCCACACCCCCAAGGGAGGGCTGAGCTGGCCACACACACAAACACACACACAAAAGATACACACAAAATGAATGAATGAATGAACAAATAAACAGAGAATCTATGGGAAAAAAAAGTTTTCCTAAGGCAGGAAAGAATAGTTAAAGGCAAGGGAAGGGAAATGGAAAAAACAGAAGCAAAACATGTCACATACAGGTACAAATTTCCTATGATGAATGTTATCACTATGTATATCTAAAATGTATGAATAAGAAAAAGGAAAAATGTACCAATAAAACAGTAAATCTAAGGGTCAGCAAGACAGCTTACCGCATCACCAGGGGCTACGCCAGCCCTGCCACCAGGCAAGCTGAGTGGTTGGAGCAGTGGTGCACGCCTGTAATTCCAGCACTGGGGAGGCTGAAAGCAGGAGGATTACCATGAGTCCCAGCTGCAATGTGAGAAATGTGTAAAACTTAAGAAGTCAAGAACACTTGAATTTACATTTAGCAACTGATGACTTAAATGTTGTCATGAACATTTGTAAGTATGAATCTTTTATTTGTTTACTTTTTTTTTTTTTTTTTTTGGTCTTTCTGAGACAGGGTCTCCCTATGCTCACTTTGTAGCCCAGGCTGGTCTCAAACTTGTGCCAATCCTCCTGCCTCCGCCTCCTGAATGCTGGGATTGCAGGCATGTACCATCACACCCAGCTACTAATTGCATTTATATTTACTCATCTTAACCATTAGCTTAGATGACTCATGAGAATCAAAGCATAGCACTGTTAACATTTTTAATACATATATATTATACTTATTTATTTATTTATTTTACAATTTGATATTTTTTCAAGGTGAGGTCTCTCTATATTGTTCAGGCTGGCCTTGACCTCATGGTAATCCTCCTCACTCAGCTTCCTCAATGCTGGTTTAGAAGGAGGTATGGCCACACTCAGCTGACTTCTAATCTTTTGAGTTTGACTATTTCCCCAAAACCTATACAATCCATTCTTTGTTTGGAAAGCCCTTAACAGAGCTAGAAGTCTAAGAGGACAAAAAAAGAAAAAGAAAAACAGAAAAGAAATCATTGAGCCCTCCTCCAATTTTTTTTTTTTAATGAAGAACCTGAAGGTTATTTTAGGTTTTTTGTTTGTTGGAGACAGGCTCTTACTATGAATTTGAGTTTGGCTTTAAGAGCCTCTTACAGCCTGGGCTGATCTCTAACTTGAAATGATCCTCCTGCCTCAGCCTTCCAGGTGCTAGGTTGACAGATGTGTATCACTATGCCTGGCTTTATTTAATTATTAAAGCAGATT
Source organism: Capromys pilorides (assembly GCA_004027915.1). Taxonomy (NCBI): domain Eukaryota; kingdom Metazoa; phylum Chordata; class Mammalia; order Rodentia; family Capromyidae; genus Capromys; species Capromys pilorides. Next base: position 12,966 of record PVKN010011129.1, read on the forward strand.
AACAGGCAGATACACTAAGTAACATTCAGAACACATAAAACACTTTCTTTCTTTCTCTCTCTCACTCTTTCTTTCTTTGTTTCTTTCTTTCTTTCTTTCGCAGTACCAGGGATCCAACTTGGGACCTTGCACTTGCCAGACAGGTGTTTATACCACTGAGCTATCACCCTGGCCCCAAACACTATATTAAAGTATACTTTTAGTTGTATTGGTCATGCTGAATTATAATAATCTATATATACATATGGTTTTTTTTGTGGAACTGGGGATTGAACTAATCCTTTTTATATTTGCAGGATTATAAGTATAAATAGACTAGCCAGAATTTTCCAGAGTTGTTGGTTGGCTCTGCTTTTTCTTATGTTGCTCATAACTGTATTTTTAATACTTTAAGATATTCTGAGTATCTTTTTTGTTAGTTAATGTTATAGACTTATAGCCAATAAGAGACAGAAGCAGGAAAGACAGAAGAGCTCTATGACCTTGTCTTTTTACTCTCTAACTTACTTTTGAAGGAAAAATGTAATTATCTATCTATCTATCTATCTATCTATCTATCTATCTATCTATCTCTTCCTCTTCCTTCTTCTTCTTTTTTGAGACAGGGTCTTGCTGTGTAATTCAGTCTGGTCTTTTTTTTTTTTTTTTTTTTTTTTTTTTTTTTTTTTTTTTTTTTTTTTTTTTTTTTTTTTTTTTTTTTTTTTTTTTTTTTTTTTTTTTTTTTCTTTTTTGAGACAGAGTCTCACTATGCAGTTCAGGCTGGGCTTGAGCTCACTTTTGTAGCCCAGGCTAGTCTTGAACTTGGACCAATCCTCCTGCCTTAGCATTCCAAGTACTGGGATTACAGGTGTGTGCCACCATGCCTGGCTTCAGTCTGGCCTTAAACTTACCCTGTAGCCCAGGCTGGCCTCAAACTCACTTCAATCCTCCTGCTTCAGTTTCCCAAGTGCTGGGGTTACAGGCATGCATCATCATGCCTATCTATATTTTTTATTATACATATATATATATATATAATATATATTTATGTATATTTGAAGCAAAAAGACCAAAGAGAAGACTGAACATTGCTCTAGGCTATAGACATCAAGCAGAGAAACCCATATTTCTGTGGGTTCATAAAAACTTTCCCGATATATGCAAGCATGAATAATTTTAAGGAAACCATTTCTCCCTTTTATGTGAATAGTCATACTTAAAATTAACCTGCTTGATAATATACCTGTGACTTCTCCTTCACAATGGCCCTCTCTTGCTTTGAAAAGTAATACTCACTGTAGTAGTAATACGCTACAAGGGTATTTCATGGAGGTAAAAATGTATATGGCACCAATGAAACGGATAAGTGGCACATTCACAAGCTCCTAAGGGAGCATCCCACAATAGGAAAGCAAAAGTGGTTTAGTAAGCAATTATTAAACTGATAATATAGTATAGATCAAATGAAGCTGTTATCCTGATCTGCTACTTTTAATCTATGGGTAACAACGTTGGTGTCAAATTAAAATTTATTGGGAGGATCATACTTTTTCAAAATTCTTCTGGAACCTTCTGGAGGATAAACTCTAAAATAAGATTTACCTCAAATTTATCTCAGATTTAAAATCTGCAGCCCTCAAAATTAAATCATTATCAAATTATTTGGGTGGAGGGGTCAAGGCCTTATAGTTTAGGAGCTTCTAGGTAATTCTAAAATGAAGTTAGTGTTAAGAGCCAGTGGCCTTCCATGAATGTGTTTAGTTAATGACATCAAGTGAGAGAAAGTGATACCAGCTTAATCCTAAACACTTAATCCTAAGGAATTTAGAGAAGGAGGGAAGTTTTCAGGAATCACCCACAGAAGCCCCTACTTTGGAAGGAGCTTTGCAAAGCTTTAATATCTGCTGAAAAGTAAATTAATACTTCACATATGGCCCTTTAAGAGGTAAGACTTATGTAGTTGTGGTGATTGCTTGGTTGTAAGGAGTGAAGAGAAGAAGGTACAAAGGATGACTCCCTGGTAACATCTGTGGGTCTCTGAAGCTGAGAGAAAAAGTATGAGGGGAAAATAAGGAGATGATCACTGCTGATGTGGCTGTGAACTTTTAGTGAGACAGCCAGGTGGAGCCTGTATTTGACACTGATGAAGAAGTCAAGCTTAGAAAATAATTATTGGGTTTCTCCATCCCCATCTACATGGAAGCCATAGGAGAGTTTGTCATACTTCAAGAGAAGTATAAAGAGTAAAAATTTCAGGAGATTGTAGTTAGTAGTTCAGATATTGCAAACTTTAGATGGGAAGAAAGTTATATTTGATGAGGGCCCAGGTACAGCAGTTGGAGGGGGTTGGCTGTAGTGGAAGGGAGGTCATTAGAACTGGGGAAGTCAAGGAACAGGAGGGTCAAAGATCTGAGTCATTCAGCTGAATATTGAAGTTACTGAAGTTGTCTTAGGACTGTAATAGCCCAGTGGCTCTCAAATTTCAGAACAAACCAGAATTACAAGAAGCCTTATTATAAAACAAATAGCTGGGTACCACACCCAGAGTGTCTGACTCAGTTGGTCTTGGTGGCCCAAGCATTACTTCTGACATGTCTCCATGTAATGCTGTCATTGGTGGTATGGGGACCACACTATGACAGTTACTGCAGTTAGGTGATGGCTGGGTTAGGTGCCAAGCTTTTTCTTTCATGAATGTGTTTAGTTAATGGCACGAATGAAAGGGAGCGACACACCTCTGAGTGGTGGTTTAGAAGATGTGTCATCTGATTGTCTACCTTGGGCAATACTTCCCCTGTCCCACATCAAAGTTTTGGCAGCCCTCAGCTTCCCTCTTTCATTTAGTTTTAAACTTTGCTCTAGCACTTTGGCTCCTTGTTGCATGAGGAATATGCTGCTGTGGAATTCACTTCACTGTGAATATTCATGCCATAAAATCTTTTTCAGCTTGATGTTTGAATAAGAAATAGCAAGAGGCACCTTTACTCTAAAACCTGAGTGAACTGCTTTTCATCCCCAGAAATCTCTGTGCTGGGGAGTGAAGAGAGAAAAGGAAAAGTGGTGATGGGAGAGGTTACTTATTAAATGAAAATGGCAGGCATATTTCTCAAAATTCTGTTCTTTCATGTAATAGACTTGTGTTGTGCCCTGTGTAATTCTCTGAAACATACTTTACCACCTTGAGAAGTTAACTTTTCTATTTACATTAAAAAACAAGGAAACAAAAGAAAAGCTTATAACTTGTCATAAAATACAGTATGGTAAAATGTAATCCCTACTGGTGACCTTTGCTTCGGCTTGATTATTCTGGAGAAGGCTTAGTTTACCTCATTGTACTCATAGGTCCAAGGGGCTGTTTCCTGTCTGCACAAGACTCCATTCGTTGTTTCTTCTTAATCAAGACAGGAGAGGTACTTAGTTGAATTTTTAAATATCTTTTATTTGTTACAGGATCTCACTTTACAGGTCAGACTCATAGAGATCCTCCTGTCTCAGCCTCCCCAGTGCTGGGATTACAGGCTTGTGCCACCATGCCCAGTTCCAGTGGCCAGCTCAGTGTGGGACTGGAACGATCTATGGTACCAGGGATTGAACTCAGGTCCTTGAGCTTGCTAGGCAGGTGCTTAGACTGTGGAGCCATCTCCCCAGCCCACTTAATTGATTTTTAATCCACAGTAGTCTTCTTTAGAGTCAATTTTTTTTTTCTTTTTGGTGCTGGGGATCTAACCCAGAGACTCATGAATCCTAGGTAAGTACTCTACCACTAAGCTGTGTTGCCAGCCTAGAAGTCTGTGTATGTGTGTGTGTGTGTGTGTGTGTGTGTGTGTGTGTATGTGTGTATGTGTATGTGTGTGCATGTGTGTATTCTTGGAAGTGAACACAGGGCCTGGTGCATGTTAAATCCCTCATCTACCACTAAAATATACTTACAAGTCCCTTGGGGTCACACTTTTAGATTTTGTAGTCAGGAGTTTTCCCTCGCTCCCCACGAGGATTTGAAATCATCATGTAAGAAGACTTCCCAAAGCCGTGTGTGCTGGTGCATGCCTATAATCCCAGCACTTGGGAGGCTCAGGCAAGAAGATCATTGCAAGTTGTAGACCAGGATGGGTTACCAAGTAAGCTCAAGGCCAGACTGAGCTGCATACTGAGACCCTGTCTCAAGAAGACAAAACAAAACAAAACAACCCGTGGACTTTCCATGCACATTCAAATTTCCCAGAATCTTACAGCCTATGCTAAATATTAACTTTTCTCTGGAGGCACAAGTGGTACCTAGAGAAATCAAGACTCTGGTTACATAAGTACAAAGCCTGAATGTTTGAACTGGTACTGTTGTGAGGTCATCGCCTCTTATCCACACCGCCCCTAAGCACATGTTATAGATCATCTGACTGAACCCCAAAGGGGACTGATTTGCCCAAGCCCTCAGCCTCAGGGTTCCACTGGCCTGAAAGGTCATCAAATCCTATACCCCAGTGTCAGAGCCAGGGGCTACAACTCAGTCTTGCTGGCATCTTGTAGAGCATTCTTAGTCTTATTATACGATGGGGCACACACCTCAGAAGCAGTCTAGAGAGGTATAAACCCTTTTGTTTTTCTGTTCAAATCATTCTCTCTTCTGTTTCAGCACCAAAAGTTGAGAAGGAAAAATACAGAAGGAGTGTGGCTCTCCAAGGGTCACAGCATCCTGGGACCATGCTAGTGACACAAGTTCTTCAGCCCCAACCCAGATCTAATAGATGGGAAACCTTGGGAGAAGGATCTAAAAAGCACAGCAGGTGATTCTGAGGGATACTAACAGTTGTAATGCACCACAGTAGAAAAATTTCACTTTAGAAAGGTGTCCCTTGGGGTAGGTGAGATAGCTCAGCGGTCTAAAGCAACTGCTAGGCAAGCTTAGGTAACCACAGGCACAGAGGTTTGATCCTTGACACCATATTGCTGTGCCAACCCCAGTCCCAGGACAGGTTGAGCCAGTCATAACATAAATAAATAAATTGAAGAAAAAAAAAAAAAGGTGTCCCTTGTTCTTCTGATCCTTCCTGTTCTGTAGAACAGGAAGGTTCCAGAGTTCTGAAGGCTGTGAGGAAGCGGAAGACGAAGAGGAAGAGGAAGGAGTTCTGAGGTCAGCTCCCCCCAACCCCCACACTTCCTCTCCCATTGATCATCTGGCTAATCAGACTTTCCATCAGCCCCAGGGGATGGTCAGGAGCCTGCCTCATAAACTATCTCTTAAAACAACCATCTGCTGTGACTGTAAGAGAGATTGCAAGAGTTAGTATCTGGATTGTTACTTTCAGGGCAGAAAACTTTTCATCACACTATATGTTTGTGTTCCCCTCATTAAACTGTCAAGGAGGGGCCTGTTTATTTTTAATTGAGGTTCTTTTTCACTAACTAACAGAATTTCTAAGAGGCAGTATACTCTGAGAGTGGTTCCTTTTCTACAAGTTTCAGGACACTAAATATTAAAAATAACAAGAAATCTCTTTTCTTTTTATTATTTATTTATTTATTTTGTCTTTTTGAGATAGTGTCTCGCCATGCAGTTCAGGCTGGTCTTGAGCTCACTTTTGTAGCCCAGGCTGGTCTTGAACCCACACTGATCCTCCTGCCTCAGCTTCCCAGTTGTGGGATTACAGGCGTGTGCCACCATGCCCGGTCCTCTTTTTAATTGCAAGAGCCATTGTCCTTTTTATTTTTAGGAACTACTGTCTTTTAGAATAAGAAGGCATTTTAATTTTTTTGGTAGTCATTATCAACCTGCTGTTTATCATGTCCCCAATATGTTCTCAATCAATCTTTTTTTTCTGTAGATCTCTAATGACCAGGCACTTATACTCATAAGCAGAGCATTCCATATGGCATTGTTCTCAAAACTAGAGGACAAATCTTCCTTTTGTTAAACTGAAATTTACTTTCCATTAATTTCTCACTCCCTCTTGGCTTCTGGTTCTCCTTCCTAGAAACTGATGTTCTCTTTATAAGTGCAATAGCTATCATTTAAAAATATGAGAGTTTGGAGCTAGTGTGCAGACCTTTGCTTCCAGCCCTTGGGGCACTAAGGCAGGAGGTTTGCTGTAGGTTTGAGGACATCCTGGAGCTACATAGTGAGACCCTGACTCAAACCTAAATAAAATGAATCAAACAGAGAGAGAGACAGAGATAGAGACAGAGACAGAGAGACAGACAGATAGACAGAGACAGTCATCAAAAATTATGAAAATAATTGACATTTTGAAGAAATAAATAAACTATGAGCCCTGATTCTTTCTTTTGTGTAGGGGGGAGAGTACTGGGAATTAAACTCAGCGCCTTTGCACTGAACTATATCCCCACCATCACCCTACCTGTTCTTTTATTTTTTGTTTTGATGTAATGTCTTGCCAAATCACTAGGTTGCTGGGCCTGGCCTTGAAATTCAATTCCTTGTGCTAGGATTACAGCAATGTGCTACCATGTGCAGCTAAGCCTCCAATGTCTTAGATTCTGCTTTGATTATAAAAAAGTTGAGACTAGAAGACATGTTGGAAATAATTACCCAGACTCAAATTGTGAGTGCCTGAAATAATGCACTCAGGCAGGGAGAGGAGACCTTGACAAAGCAAGATTTTGTTTCTATAGGAGCATTCAAGCATGAGGTAGAGGATATGCAGGATGAGGAAAGGTTGGCCTTTCATCCCTAATGCAGGAGAAGCAGCTGACAGTTGTCCCCCATTGGCTGGCCTGAAGGTTCACAATCTATACTGATTGAGTAGTTTAAATGGCCAAAGGAAGAGAATCTGAAGGGGAAGGAGGAATGGGATGGGTGTGGGGAACAGAAAGTCCTTTACTGTCCATAAGCTATCTTTGTTTTGTAGCTGTGTTCTCAGCATTTTTCCCAACAGTGTGTCTGAGATGGTCCACCCAGGATGAATTAGAGTCCAAGATAAAGACTCTTGTTTATATTTTTGATAGGAAAGACCTTGTTTCTTACAGGCATAAGCTTCACTAGCAGGAATTTTGAAATGACACAGTTTTTGTGTTTGTTTTTTAAAAGGTCAAAGCACTGGGCTAGCAACATAGCTCAGCAGACTAATTGCCTGCTTAGGCAAGCTCAGGGAGGAGGAGTGGGGTGGTGGTGATGGTGATGGTGCTTTAATCCCTGGCACCACATGCCATACTGGCCCTACCCCTGAGCACGCTGAGCCAGCCAATGAGACCAGGCATGGTGGCACATGCCTGTAATTCCAACACTGGGGAGGCTGAAAACAGGAGGATCATTCATTATGAGACTGAGTTGCATAGTGAGACCCTGTACCAAACACATAAAGAAAAAAAAAAGAGGGCAAAGAACTGTATTAACCATTCACTTCTGTTTACATAAATAAGAGGAAAGAAAGGTGCATAATTATATACTATTTATCATGGAATGTAAGTTAAAAATATTATTTTTTAAAATATTCTTACTGTGATTTTTTCATGACAAAGTTGAGTTTCTATATTCATCAAAAGGAGCGGAGCTTACCAAATATTTTTAATAGGTCTGAGTAATCTCAATCTGTATTTCTGTTCTTTTTCTTTCTTTCTTTCTTTCTTTTTTTTTTTTTGAGACAGGGTCTCAACAGAAATCTGGCTAAAAGCTTACAAAAGTAACCATTAGACTGACTTGACATTTCTTCTGCCAGATTAATTAGTCCATCTCCACTAATTTCAGTCTTCAGTCTCAGGTAAAGTCCCTGGACACAAGCAAAATGAGGACAAACTTTCTGCTAAGTAAAAGCACACATCAGCTGCAGTCCAACAACCAATATAGTTCTTCCTAGTAGAAACTTTCTGAACGATTGTCTTTACTGGTAGGATTTCTATCAGCCTTCTGGTCTCCTGAGTTCTGATCAGAATCTCCTATATAGTATAGGTATTCCAGCTCTACTTTTTCAGCTGGCATCTCAGAGCTTTTCCAAACTCTTCCCACAAGCCATTCTCAAAAGCTGCTGAACCACATGGTCAGGTCTAGTCACAGCAACAGCCCCACTTCTGGTACCAAATTCTTTTTTATATGTTTCTCTTGTTGCTGAGACAAAATACCTGAAATCAAAAGTTAAAAGAGGGCTGGTGAGATGGCTCAGCAGTCTAAAGCACCTGTTTAGGCAAGCTTAGGTAACTGCAGGGACTGTGATTCAATCTCCCTGGCACCATATGCTGTGCCAGCCCCACCCCCAGGGCAGTCTGAGCTGGCCAGAGGAAAGGTTTACTTAGGTCATTGTTTGTAGTAGTTTCAGTCTATAATTGGCTGGCTCCAAGGCAGGTGGTGCATGGTAGAGGGCCAACAGTTCATCGCAGCAGAATATAGCAATAACAAGGAGTATAACGGAATCTTTTTGCCCCTTTTATCTTACCCAAACTGCTGGGATTTGGGTGGTACCAAACCAGTTAGAGGACTGATTTAGTAATCACACATCTTTAACCTCAGTATCACATACCTAGATTCAACCACCTCTGAAAAAGCTCTGTGATCACATGAGGCTTTGGGGGACCATCCAGACACAAATCCTAGCACTGCCTATATGCTGGAATTACAGGCATGGATGGTTATTCCTTGATTTACCCAACCTTATAATAAATAATCAATAAGAATAAAAGATAGAAATGGAATCTCATAAAATTAGGTACTCCAGTACAGGGATTCCTCATAAAATTATTTTTACGTGTCAAGTAAATAAGCAGCTCTAAATTATTTTTTACATTTTTATTTATTTACTTTCAGAATAGGTAATATAATCTCAGAATTTAAAATATCAAAATACCAAAAGGCCACACACTATAAAGTCTCCCTCCTACCTTGTTTCCAGCCATCTATTTCTTTCTATCTTTATTGTTTGTTTCAAGACAGGATCTCTATATGTGGTTCAGGCTAGTCTGAAACTCACTATGTAACTTAAGGATTGCCTCAAACTTAAGGCAACCTCCCAAGCACAGGGACTATAGTCATGCTCCTCCATGCCTAGAACTGCCATCTAGTTGTCTTCCTGACAGCAATCACTTGA
>PVKN010011130.1:0-21747 GCA_004027915.1 Capromys pilorides
GCTTAGTCCACTGAGCTGTCTTGTCGCCCCTAATATTTATTTTTAAACGAAAATAATAAGACTGAGGAAAAAGGAATGAAAGAAAGGCAAAGGCTAAGTTCACCATCATTGTCACGTGCAGGATGGGTGCTAACAAATTTGTGCCTCGTGCCGTGCAATCCAATAAACATGTCCATGCAGAAGGAAGATTGGATCACTTAAAATCTGTACACCCAAATGGAAAAACACTGCTACAAAAATGATTTTTTTAAAATTACAATCCTCAAGAAATACTGTGTCTAGCTTCTGTACATATGAGCAGTCTATCAGCTAGAGCAATTTTATCTTAGAAATGGGAAACATTTCTGCATGTCCAGCACAGGTCACCAGATGGCAGCTCCTGTCTAGAACGTCAGCGTTTCAGGGCTGCAGAGATAGCTCAGCGGCAGAGCACGCACCTGGCGTGCACAAGGACCCGAGGATGATGCTCAGCCCCACATGCCGTGCGGTCCTGGCCCTGGATCCCTGAGCACTCTGTCCTGGCCCCAGATATGGACGTTCACAGTGCAGTCCCAGAACTAGGTGTAGTGGCACATGCCTATAAGCCTAACCCTTGAGAGGCTGAGCCAGGAAGCTCTCTGTGAGTTCAAGACCAGCCTGGGGGCTACGAAAGCAGGCACAAGGCCAGCCTAAACCGCATAGTGAGATCCTGTCTCTAAATAAATAAATAAATAAAATCCCAAGATGTGAGGTCTAAGCCAAGGGAACAGCAAGTGTGAAGCAAGTCTGGGCTAGACTCTGAGTTTAAGGCCAGCCCTAATGACACTGTTAAAAAACAAACTCTATCGGCTGCCACTGAAAGTTTCTATTATTCAAATGTACTTAGTTGTGAAAAACTTGACTGTTGCTTCCCTGTTCTATATTCATTTTATTCACCATAGTGTGTGTAGAAAAATTGTTTATTAGCAGGTTGCATTCATTACCGGTAACTCATTCAGATTTACATGATTGAAAAGAGCTGACATTTCTGAAAGGTCTAGGTGTTTTGTCTCTGTGACTGTTTTGTGAAACAGGGTCTTGATGTGCCGCTCAGGCTGGGCTTGAACTCACCATTTATTCGAGGCCTTCTACTACTCTCAGCAACCTTCCTCCCTCGGCCCCCGGAATGCACACCATGCCTGGCTCAAAGGTCGAGATTTGTAGCATGCAATAACAAAGTTACGTAAATTGACTGCATTTTGTTTTCCAGAGCATTGTTCCACAAATATTTCAAATCACATCATTATATCGCAAGATAATTTGAACTAATCAGTGTAATTCTTGCATAAACAGATAAATCAATGCCAAATTAAAATAATGCTGTGGCAAGTACCATCATTTTATCTGAAATATGAAAAAAAATATTACTTAAATTTTTCTTTCAGTATTTTACTATAGACATTTCCAAGCATAAGAAAAGTTGAAGGAATTTATTGTTGCCCATATTGCTGGTACAGGTATGGCTAATTTGTTAGGCTACCTCAAACTGGAGATGCCATTGCCTCAGCGTCCCAAGAAGCTAGGAGTGTAGGTACATGCCAAGACTGACTTCAGTGAAAAAAATTTAAATGAGAATCTGCATATTTATCATAAGATCTTGAACTTGTTTTAAAAGCATTTATCCATTGATCTTTCCCTGAACCCATTAATCCATTTTAAGTAGAGAAGCATGTCAGAATGAATTACAGGGGCCATCATGTTTATTTTCTATTTTTATTTATTTATGTATTTGGTACAGGGTCTCACTACGCAGCTCAGACTCATAGTGATCTTCCTGCTTTCAACCTCCTCAGCACTGGGATTACAGAGGTGCTGGTCCTCAATGCCGGCGTGGCATGCAAGACCAGGGGTGGAACTCTGGTCCCTGCGCTTGCCTAAGCAGGCTCTTAGTCTGGTGAACTATCTCTCCAGCCCTAACATCACACTCTTAGCTACTTCAACATGCACATATAAAAATGTGGGGGGTGGGTCGTGAGATGGAGAAGGTTGTGCAGTGCTCTGGATTGCTTCGCACTCAGGCGTGGCCATGCTCACCTGTAATCCCAGCAATCAGGAGGCTGAGGAAGGAAGCTGGTGTGAGTTCAAACCCAGCCTAAACTGCAAAATGAAACCCTGTCTGAAAAAGACAGTAAATACACACATAGGTAAATAAAGTTATGTAAGCACACCAAATTCAACACTTAAAATGCTTCTATACTAGTAAAACAAAACTTAAGCAAACTCAATAAAAAACAGCCAACGAACCTCCAATACAAGAATTTATCAGAAGCCCCTTCCCGTCCCAGTAATCTCAACTGTAGACCTAAACTACTGCTTTCCTTTACCTAAATCAAGTATTCTCCGCCTTGAATCTGTGGACACCATGAGTTTCCTCCTTGAACCACTTCAGGGGAGCCCAAATGACTCCAGGTTTGTCACCACCTGGCTTATGTGGCCCTGTCTGCTTCAGTAGCCTCTTGAAAATTTTAATGTTGCCTAAATTTATCTTTTCACAACATCTTAGTTGCAGTTCAATACTTGTGTGTACATAAAATTTATATAAAGCACAACCCATAATCCAGGTATGTACCTAAAGAGTTTTGACAAATGATTGAATCTGTATACAGTGAAGCCCTTATCAAAATAGAGTACAAAAAGACCACAAAATATGGAAATTACCTAAGGAACGTTCCTGATTCCTATTGCTTCACAGTTCCGTGTGCTTTGTGTCAGCCTGATCTAAATCTCACATTTGTCTCTAAATGCTAATTTATAAGTTCAATTAGTTTGACTTAGTGATGTTATTGCAGGAGCCTATCTAAACAGAAGGGAAAGTTTTCCAAAATACCCAAAATAAGATTTATGTTTTGATTGACAAACAGGTGTTTTTGTACTGAATTCATGAGTTTTATCAGTTATGATTAAGGGCTGGCCAGATAGCTCAGTGGACTAAAGTGCCTGCTTAGGCAGAACACAGTGACCAGGTTCGATCCCCACCATGCTGGGCGCTGGCCCTGCACCTGTAATCCCAGCACTTGGGAGGCTGAAAACAGGAGGATCACTATGAGTATGATCTATGTACATAGTGAGACCCTGCAGATCCTGCAGACACTATCCTAAATACTAAAATAATAATTATTATTATTATTATTATCATTATGGCACTGAATATATTGATTTCAATGAATATTAGAGAACTAAATCTATCTGATTTCCCATGGCATAATAGCTAGAGCCAACAAAATTTCCCAGGAAGCAATTTATAAAATAAAGGACAGGAAGAAAATTTCCCCATTTTTATTACACAATTTCTGTCTTAAATACAAAGAAATGTGTGTGAATGTAAATGTGTGTGTTTATGTATGTGCGCATGTGTTTATACAAACATAATAGGTAAAATACTCACTATTTATTGGTAACGGAGTATGAATGAAATAGGGTCTTTTGCATTTTTCAGTCTAATCTGATAAGGGAAGCAACTGCAGAAAAACCAAGGCCAGTGAAGTAGCTCAGTAGAAAAAGTGCTTGCCTGGCAAGCACAAGGGCCTGAGGCCAATCGCCAGTCCTGGAAGGAATGGAGGGAGGGAGGGAGGAAGGGAGGGAGGGAGGGAGGAAGAGAGAGAGAGAGAGAGATTGAGAGAGAGAGAAAGAGAGATTGAGAGAGAAAGAGAAAGAAGAAAGAAAGAAAGAAAGAAAGAAAGAAAGAAAGAAAGAAAGAAAGAAGCACATATATGTATGTATAGACATAGTATAGCTTGGATAATTGTACTGCTGATTTCTATTGGCCTTCTGAAAAAGTAGTTGATATTTAAATTATTTTTCTTTCTTCTTTTTAATTTTTGGATGAATTTTGCATGATTTTAATCTGGTAATCTGAACAAGTAATTTGAAGACAACAATACGTGATATAACAGCCATTGTTGAACTCTAATCACTTTGTTCAGTGCAATTCTGTACCATTTCTAATATTTTTTTGCTATTTCTTTATTCTCTTTAAAGAAGAAATCCTGCTCTTCTAGAAATGCAGCATCCTTAGTACCACATCTTCATTATTTAGGGCTGGCCAGAGAAGCATAGATAAGTATACAAGGTGACGTATGAGCTCGCATGACTTTTGGTGGCTGGAAGTCCGGCGATGCGCTGCCCACCACCTGCAGAATCAAGCGATACACGAGAGCGGTGTATCGCAGGCCTGAGTCCAGGGAGCCGGGAAGCCTATGGCGAAAGTCCTACTCTGAGGCTGAAGACCTGAGCACCAGGGAGGGCTACAAACTCTGATCCTGGATGCAAAGGGTGCAGAGGCCAGATTCTGAGGCCCACATGCAGCTGACGCTGGGTGGCTGCGCCAGCTTCAGAAGAGCAAAAACACATGCGCCTTGCCCTGCTCTTTATTCTACCCGGGCCGTTAGCCATTGCGCAGTTTTCCTTACACCAGCCAGTGATTGAGATGCTGATTTCTTCTGGAAATATCCTCACAGACATACCCAGAAATGTATTCACGGTAATCTGGGTAACCCTTCATGGAGCCACGCTGATATCTAAAGTAAAACATTACAAGTGGCTGGGGGCAGAGTCCAGCAGGTCTACGAGTGGGTGACCTCCAGTCCCTGACGCACGGTGTCGTGGACAGCACTGTCTCTTCCCTCGTCACCACATGTGGAAGGACTCACCCCAACCTCTGACATGCAGCTTTGTTATCAACCTTGATCACTTTCTGACTGTTGCCAACTTCTAGCCTCCAGCTCCTCCCAGAAGTTAGGCTAATGTCTTTGATCTCCAGTTTCTCTGGTGTTGGAATTGACACAGCGTAGTGCAAACTTCCCACCATAAATCACGCTGCAGGATTGCTCCACGGCCTTAGATGCTAGAGACGGCACGCCCATCCAGCACAGCGCTACAGGGGTGTGAGATGCCATCCCAGTGGACAGGGACAGAGGTCCAAATTGAGTCATGGGTATTCTCCACTGAAAATTGTCTAATGCTTGTTCATATCTGTATCTTTTTTGAGTAAATAATGCATGTCTGTGGCAAAATATGCAGAAAGCATGTTCATTTACTTGTATGTGTGCTTTTTTCTTGCATACATAAAGACTATTTTTACTTCCTCAGGGGTAATTAAGAAGTTGCTGAAGACTTCTCATCCCCATATCCAGCACATATATGACAACTAATGATACAGATTTCACATCATGGATTTTTCATGAAAAGTGAAATATGCTCTAAATGAATACAGGATAGGAATTTTGTTTAGTGAAATTCTGTATCATTTCTGACTTCTTTTTTTTAATTCTCTTTAAAAAAAATTAAATGTTTTGCTTGGAATAGTAGGAATAAAAGATCTTCTGTTCTGCCTCTGAATAATGCTCTTTCCTTTCCTGGCACTGGGGACTCAACCCAGGACCCTGTGCGTGTCGGGCAAGCACTCGAGCACTGAGCTGCATCCCCAGCTCTTTTCATCTAAGTCTAAGACAAGATCTCCCTAAGTTACCTAAAGCAGACCCAAACTTGCATCCTCCTGCCTCAGCCTCCTGCGTAGCTAGGATTATAGGTGTGGGTCGCCACCTTCTAGTGGCTTGCTATTTTATTTTAGACAGAACTTTTCTGATAGCTTGTCATTGTATTTAATGTTGAAACCGTTTTCAAAATTTTCAATGAGTTTTGTTATGAGCACTGTGGTCCTGAACAATGAACATACAGCCTTGTCATGTATCAAACTTTGGTACTGCCTTACACGTCTAGCCCTTTTTACTTATATTTTGAATTAGGGTCTCACTAATTTAGATGGGTTAGCCTTTATGTTAATGGTAAAATCCTCCCACTTCATCTCCTGGGCATCTGGGATTACAAAAGTGTACCACTATTCCATTTTGTATTGATTTTAAAGACTACACCTCTGGACAATGCTTTTATAACTTTGCACTTGGGTATACCACATGACAAACTGTAAAGTAGAATACATTATTTAGCAATCAGGAAAATAATAACTCCCTAACTAAATACATTTACCACAAAAACCAGTGTGTGCTTTAAAAATATACAAAAACATTGATGGTGACATAAAAATATTTGACATATGTTATTCACCAGTGGTGAATGGGTTACACAGCAAAAATAATTTTAGAAAATCACCTTTACCCTTTTTTTCTTTTGGTGTTGTCTGGTAAGATCACACTCTCAGAACCTCTTGCACAAACAATTATTTGTATAAATTCCACCATTTACACTATGGTATCTTTGTGAAATGTGTTTGCTACTAATCATTTTTAATAAGCCAATAGAGTGAATCAGAAAGAGATCAACTATAGAGTGGAAACTTAATGAGCACTGAAGAATGGGGCTGATGATGAACACCTAACTTCGTGGTAAAATCAGAAGCACAAACCTCACTGTGTGTACACAGAACAGCGCTGCAGAATAACGCTGCTGATGGAATGTTTACGGAAAACACTTCAAATCACAGAGTTGAAAAATGCGTGTGGGGCTGGCGAGATGGTTCAGTGGTCTAAAGCGCTTGCTTAGGAGGGCTCAGGCAACTGCGCGGACTGCAGTTCGATCCCCGGCACCACATGCTGCGCCAGCCCCACCACCAGGGCAGGCTGAGCCAGCCATAAAGTAAATAAAGAAACAAACAAACACAATAAGCAAATAAATAAATAAAATTTAAAAAAAAAAAAAAGAAAAGAAAAATGCGTGAATTATATGCATAAATTGGGGAAGTATATGTAAATGATGTGACAAAAACTTCTATACATTTTTATTCCCTATGATACTACCAATTACTCTGAATAGACTTCCAAGTATTGTCACTCTTTCAGAAGCAGTGATGTAGGCCAGAGTTAGGATTTAACCTAAACTTCCTTTTTTTTTTTTAATGTATTTAGGACAGGGTCTACAGGGCCCTACTACATAGATCAGACTCATAGTGATTCTCCTGTTTTCAGCCTCCCAACAGCTGGGTTTACAGGCATGTGACACCATGCCCATACTCAATTGCCACCTCAGCATGCCCCAGGGGCAGGGCTGGCACAGCATGCTGGGGATCAAACCCTGGCCCTGCGCTCTGTCTAAGCAGGCACTTCAGTCCGCTGAGCTATCTGGCTGACCCCTAAACTTTTATATAAATATCAAAAGATAAAAATAGTTAAATAGAAGGGCATCAGAAAGAAATCACAAAGAAGCCCTTGATAATAAAATATTCTTCATTAAACAGTAAAGATTATACAAGGTGAGAATATCATCAGAATCTAAACAAAAAAATCAGCTGCTTTGTGCATTAAGTACTCTCCATCAGAAAGTGCATATGAAGTGCCCAACGAACACTTCCCAAGTTGAAAGCATGCTGAGGAGAAAACACTGATGCATTCTCTAAAATCTTTGCACTTAATTGTGAACTCTTGCTGCAGCATGCCGATGCTCTTCAAGTTATTGGGGCCTAATCTGCACGTCCTCTTCGTTCCCAGCAGTCTAATGATGTCCGGTGACATCATGATCGTCCTACTGGAGGTTGCAGGGTTGAAGCCCCCCTGGCTTGGATCTGGTTATCTTGCTGCTGTAATCTAAAGTCTGCCCTGCTTTCATCAGTGTGTCGAGCGGAGCCCAGCTTCCTTTCCGCTAGGCAAACGTCCCCGTTACACCTCCTGGAACAGGTTCCTCGCGGTTTAGGAGCAGCAGCCACCTGCGTCCACGCTTCCTGCAGATTCCATCTATGCTGTATTTGCCATTCGTTTTCAGGGTCTTTTGTTTTTCTTTTGGTCTGGGATCTGAACTCACGGCCTCACGCTTGCTAAGCACACACACTGCCACTGAGTTGCATCCCCAGCCACCCGTGTCACTCTCAGATATTCGCCAACTTCTTTCTTGGTCTCTTTGAAGCAATTGTCCATATTTGATTATTTTACGTTTTTTTCTTCCACTGACAATGGGGTTACAAATCCATTATAAATTGAAAATAGCATAAATGAAAATCACATTTGATGCACCTTAATTACCTAATAGCATTTCAAACCTAGCTTTGCCATCATACTCAGAAAACTTTCCTGGGCCTACAGTTGGGCAAAATGATGTAACACACAGCCCTTTTGTGTGTTTGGTATAGGGTCTCGCTACGCAGCTCTAACACGTAGCGGTCCTCCAGTTCTGCCTCCCCAGGGCCAGGATTAGAGGCAGGCGACACCACGCCCATCTGTTGCCAGCTCAGGGTGCCCTGTGGGATGAGGCTGGCATGGCACCTGGTGCTGGGAATCCAACCCTGTCCCTGTGCTTGCCTATGCGGGTGCTTACTCTGCTGAGATATCGAACCTGCTCCACAAAGCCCTTTTTGTAAGTGTTTAACACCTTTTGGTATTTTCATTAAATATTGTACATGAAGTGAAAAATAGAATTGGTTGCTCTGTATTGGTAGCTTGGAGTGGGGAGTCCAGATGAAATATTTGAAGTAGTTACTGATGAGTATTGCTTCAAAGAAACATAAAACTCAACTCTATATCAAGCTATCATAAACTGGGCACCATACGCCCAATATAGTTTGTAAATTGTAGTTTTTAACTTGGCTGTTAAACTTTTTGTTGTTTTTTGCTTGTTTGTTTTTGTATTTCAGTACAAGGATCTGCAGGGTCTCACTACATAGATTAGATTCATAGTAGTCTGTGTTCAGCCTCTCAAGAGCTGGGATTATACGCTCAGGCCACCATACCCAGTTTCAATCACAGCCTCCGTGCATCCTAGAAGGGGGGGGGGGGGGGGGGGCCCAGCACTGCATGTGCCTAAGTAGGTGCTTTTAATCTACTGAACTACCTCAGCAGCCGTCAAACTTTTTGATTAAAATTTGTAAAATATACTGTGCACATACACATGGAAAAAACTTTTAACAAAATGAGTTTAGCTTCAGAATGTCTAATAACTAAAAATATGCTAAAGTTTGTGTTTTTAATATACAATACAGAATATTTTCATATTGTGTGTAGAAACACACACACTACCCACAGTATACTTGAAATGTATTATGCAAATTATTCAAAGAGTGTGAAGTGTTTTTAATGGCCACTGTTTATGAGGAAGTAATGAAAAAAATAACTTTTTTAGTAAGGTCCTTTTAAAGTAAATTCCTTTTAAAGCAAATCTGTTTCTTTTTGTGTGTGTGAGTGCAGGGTCTCACTACGTATGCAGCTCAGACTAGTAGTGATCAGCATGCGGGGCTGGAGCAGCACGCGGTGCCAGGGATCAAACCCTAGCACCTGCGCTCACCTAAGCAAGCCTTAGTCTGCTGAGCTATCTCGTTAGCCCTCAAATTGAATCTTTTTTTTCTTTTGTGGCAACTCACCCAGCCCTGTGGGCGGGGCTGGCACAGCATGCAGTACTCAGGATGGAACAGGGTTCCTTGCACTTGCCTAAGCAGGCACTTCAGTCCATTGAGCTATCTCACTGGCCCCACAAAATTCAATTTCTAAGGTGCACAATCCCAACACCAGGCAAAATCATAGATCTCAAAAGTGCATCTAATCCAGATGGATCATTAGAGAAATTAAAAATAAATTTAAATTGTTTTAAAATAAGATATTAGTCATCAGATTGGAAACAAAGTACAAGACCATCAGGTTTCTAATTTTACACCTAAGATAGAAAAGCAAAAAAGGGGCTGAGGTTGAAGTGCCTGCCTGGCAAGTGCAAGGACCCACTTTCAATGGCCGGTATCACATGCCACGCAGGCCTGGTGCTGAGCAGCCATCACAACCAGATATGGTGGCAAATGCCTGTAATCCCAGCACTGGGGAGGTTGAGACAGGAGGACCACCGAGTCTGAACTGTGCAGTGAGACCCTATGCCAAATAAACAAAAAGATTTTTAAAAGGTTACAGGTGGTGTCCAGGGAGATAGCTCAGTGTGTTATGGTTTATGTCTAGTTGTTACCCCAAAGCCTCATGCAGTCATGGGGCGGGGACTTCTAGAGTTTGTGACTTGAGTCATGATCCACTGGGATTATGTGTTTTAGTACTGAGGGGACTATGGGTCTGAGTACTGCTGGGATTACTTGACTCTTGATCCACTGGGATTGTGTTTTAGTACGGATGGGGTTATGGGTCCAAGTCCTTCTGGGATTATGGGTGTGGCCTAAGGTGGATAGGCTAAGGCAGAGAGCCTGAATGCAATGTAAAGGGAGACAGAGAGACAGACAGTGGCTGTTGCTCTCTGCACCCTGCTCGTCGGTTGCCTCTGTCATTATATTGTTGCTGTTCTACCACCATGAACTGGATGCTCTCTGCCCTGTTCCGCTCAGCCTTGGGCCAGCCGAATATGGACTGAAACCTCCAGCAACTGTGAGCTCAATAAGCCTTTCCTTCCTTCATTTTGGGTGTCAGGTATTTGTCCCGGCAACGAGTAGAAAGTAACTAAGACACAGTGGTGTAAGTGCCTGCTCAGCAAGCCCAAGGTCCTGAGTTTAACTGCTGGTACAGCTGAAAAAAAGTCAGGATGTGATCTTCACAACAAAACTGTGTGAAGTTAACACACTGTCCATCTTTGGAGCCGTGGTTTCATTTTTACAAAAACAGTAACACCTCAGCAATTCTATCATTGCTGGTTTTATCAGATGTTGATCATCTATCAGCGTCAGCTGCATAAGAGCTCATTTAATGCAGAAGACAAATTTGGCTTTGCTCAGTGAATATTTACTATGCACCTAACACATGCTGTCGCTAACAGATTAAAAAAAAAGGTCTGGGAATACATCAGGATTTGAATAAACAAAATTAATGAACAATAATTTCTCATTCCTATCTTTAATATCTATGGAATACCAAGCTCTGTACAAGCAATGGAAGCATAATCAAAGTTAGTCTTTGTTTTCAGCTTAAACTGTATTTTTAATTTTATCCTTTACTCATATTTGCCAATGGTAATTCATAAAATTGAGATTTCAAGTCCAGCAAAGATAGGTGATACTTTTAATCTGATTATTTACAGTACACAATCACAATGGATAGCTCTCCGGCAAATGTTATTTTCTTTATGTCTAATTCTATTTCACTAACAGTATCACTAGAAACAGTGAAATTTGTTTCTGTTGAATTCCTAACACTTTAATAAGACAATGGAAATTAAATCTAAACAAAACACTGTTCTTACAAATGTGACCTCCTTCCTTTATTAAGTTCTTATTTTCACAGGTACCGATTTGTATTCCTCGTCAGAGGAATCTCATTAAGTATCCAAAAAGGATGAGTGGTTTTTTTCCTGCTTCCAATGCTTCTACCAGTCCTCCCAGGGGATCATGACATATACATCATTGTACTTTCCAGTTGAATTTTATTCCCAAATGGCACTTCTATAAATTAAAATTCCTTAATTAAATCCATGATCAACAAACAGTTGCTGGGTTATTAGTAATTTAAATTCTAAAGCAACTGTGTTATTAAACTGGCAATCCAATCTTATAACTCAGACCTAGTAACACAAATTAGAGCTAATTCTTAATAGGACTGCAATGTGAAGCGTAGGTGTACACATGTGTATGTATACCCATGTTGTAAGTTCAGGGTGTTTTCTGGGGTTGTATGTGGTCATGTCTGACAAGAATAATCAAGTATAACAATAATTCACTTAAAATTTAGAAATAGGGATCCCTTTAAAATTTCCACAGCATATTTCATTTATGTTGTGGCAGATGCTAGCTGTTGGCTTCAGCTGCCAGCTTAAGAGTTACGTTAGAAGCTCTGCTTTAAGAATAACACTAGTCACCCAAAATAGCGCAAAGCTTGCTGTAGATGACCAGAGGTGCTCAGCGTGGACAAGAGCGGGAACGCCGAGACATGTTCTGTAAATATTTAAGGAGGCAGTAAATTCTTCCCTTGGTAAATTATTGGATCTCTGCATGCATGTCACTTGGGTTTTCTAAAAGAACTGTTTGCATTAAATATCTCTACAATATTTAAGTTATTAAAAAAGAACAGAGGAGTGAGATCCACTTTCTGGACTGAGATAAAAGCCTGTGAGTCACTTAAGGGAGCTGTGAACACTCAATCCTTCCCCACACGGGAAGCACAGGCAGGGGTGACACAGCGTGATGAAGATAGTGCGGAAGTTTCTAAGGCACACAGTTAACTACGAATCTACAGTGGGATTTATTGAAGAATTGCAGGAAGCTCTCAGAACATTTACTGCAACCCACGTACCAATATTCACATAATATGTAAGTGTGTAGTGGAGAAAGATATTTCAACTAAAAATACATCAATCCTCACATATGAAATCACTTAGAAATCACTGATGTATTTGAAAGAACTTCTGTATAAAGATTTTTTTTTGGATGATACATAGTGTCAATGGTTCGGAAGGTTAGAGGGCTCTCTTTTGATTAATAATGCCTCCTCTCCACTACATAACACCTGGTCTCCAGTCCCACTGTCCAATGCCTGCTTCACATTAAGTCTTACTTCAGTGTCGTCACACGAGGTGATGATACTGTAAAAGACCTCTAGATCGCTCTGTTCAAGAGTCAGAGCAGGTTTCACTGCTGTTCCAGGAGCAAGGGAACTTTCTCCAATGATTCTCAGGTTGATAAATTTGATTTTCCAAGTATTTGCTACAAAAGGACAATGGATAAGTCCAAAGATTTGTTCAAAAATGCCCAAACAAGTGTTCCCTCGGTGGACAGTCCCTGCAACTCCAATCACAACTAATCCATGGGGAGAAGAAGCACACTTCAATCCATGGGCATCCAAATTAGGGCTGAGAAAAAGAAACTCTTCTTTGACTAGCGACAGCAAGCGGAGGCTCACAATTTCTGCTCCGTAGTAGTCGATGACGTTCTGCTCTGAGGTGCTGTAATAAAGCCTCAGCTTGACGTCATGCCAGAAGTGCTGCGGCCCCCACTCATCGCGAGGGGGCCCCATTAATGGATTCTGAGAATTCAGAAGTTCAAAGAACCAGTGACAAAATTCTTCTCCTAGGCGATGAAAGTCAACTTTTTCAGCTTTTTTATCTTCTTTTCCCTGCTGATTAAAATAAAAAAGAAAGCTAAGATGTAACTCTCACATTTGCTTTTTGTTCATCTAGCTTGTTTCAGAGCTAAGTTTTAGTACACTGATTACAGCAAAGAGAAATAAATATGTGATCTCACTGAACACACCACATCTATACAAACTGCTTTCAGACAGACAGAAGTTGTTTCAGAATTTGCTGGGTCAAAAAGTTTAAAACTTAGTTAAGAAGGCCACAGCTGGGTGCAGTGGTGCATCCCCGAGGCAGCAACTGCGGAGGCTGCGGCAGGACCGCCGGCCCCTACTGAGATTTCAAGGTTGGTCTGGGCAACACAAAGAACTTGGCTCCAAATATGAGTAAGAAATACGAATTTGAAGTCTTTGATGAAATGGACAAAACATTTCAAGCAAACAAGGCTCATTAGCATATCAGCGTGAACAATGCTAAGTAAAATACATAAGTATTTTCTCTGGATTTTTTTTTCTTTAACTATTTTATTTTTTTCTGGATTTTGACCCAATCTGTCCGTCACAACCTTGAAAGTGTGTGCCTCAAATGGATGTACTCTGGTGTAAGTTACATTCCAATAAAGCTATGATAAACACTTATACCATCTTTAAACGTACATTTTGAACTGTCTTCACAATAAATACCGTGACACGGATATTACTGTTATAGTTCTGGTTTTGGTGCTGAGGACTTTGTACTATCTACTGCACTATCTCATAATTTTACACCCCTTATGATCATTTTATAGAAGAAAATAGAGCTCAGAAAGATCAAACTATATGTCTAACCTCACACACTCTCTATACCACTAAGCTAAATGTGAAACAACATCTGTATCATTCTAAAGCTCATTCTCTTCTCCATGAAACAAAAAAGTTTTTAGATCCTTCACTAAGGTGAATACAAAACAACTGTCTTCAGTTGATTAACATTTAAATTCTCATTTGATATCTAAAACACACACACACACACACACACACAAATACCAGCAGCTAAAGTAGGCTGAAGACAATTGCTACAGCACTTTTTCTAGCTAAATACTTCAGGTTCTCTCAAGAAATTTTTGTATTAGCAGCAATGAAATTTTAAAAATATAAAAAGATATGTAATAGTTCTTGTTTTCTTTCCTTTTTTAAAGTTATTTGCAATAAGTAATAACTACATTCATCATAGGAAATATGTACACATACGCACGTATTTAATCCCTATCCTGTTCCTTTCTCCTTTCCCCATTTCTTCTCTATTTCCACCTCTCTACATTCTGAGACGCCTCTTCTCATTTATAGTCTTCTAAAGCAGAAAAAAAACCTGAGAATTAGGGTCTAAGTTAAAATGAAGTTAATCTTAAATTTATTTTCAAAAACTTCAATAGTTATCATTTGATAATAAAGGAGGAAAAATTTTTCCCTCATATATCAATATGACACTAAATATCAAAAATATTTTTTCTCTAAGCTACTTTACTGGTTTTTTTCCTCCTTCAGGATGCTGGTGTGCTTTGTGTCTAGGTGTTCCCCCAAAGCCTCCTGAGGCCATGGGAGGGCTTCTGGAGTTTGTGGCTGATTACTGTGGGTGTGCATGCTGCACCTGCCCGGGCACAGGTAATACGCACACAATGTAAGGAGGAGAGGGAGAGGCCAGCTACCTGCCCAAGCTGCTGCCAGCTGCTGCCTCTCCCTTTGCTCTTGCTTGTCGCGCCACCATGAAAGGTTGCTCTCTGCCATGTGCCACTCTGCCTGGGAGCCAGCAGAGTAGGGTCTGAAACCTCCAGTAACTCTGAGCTAAATGAACCTTTCCTTTCCTAATTTTGAGTGTTGAGTGTTTGTCCCATCGATGAGGGGAGAGTAACTGAAACAGATGCAAAAGTTATGGGGTACCTGTAAGATACAAATTGCAAAATACATGTACTGTTAACTACTTCCCCAGGTCTAGGATTATCTACGGATCTTCAGACAGCACGGATTCAGAATGTAAATGTAAGATCTGTTTACCTGTTGAAAGAACAGGGCAGGCTCTTTTTCTGTAAGTGGTTCTGATGTTTCATTCAATTGGCGCTTTGCTAACTCTTCCCAGTGTTCTTTTGCTCGTTGAATAAGATTATGTTTTTCAATTGTGGGAGAAAGAACAATTCCCTGGTTTGTCAAGTACTTAAATATGACTTCTCGGTGGACTTTTTTACGCTTCAGAAGTTCTTCTACACTTTGACTGTACACTAATATTGCCCGAATAGCATCTAGAAGAAAATTACAATAATCAATAAAAAAAAGTCATGTGGCACTTTACAAATTTGCTTAATGTCAGCAGAAATTCTACCACAAAAATCAACTCTCACCATGGTATTTGCTTTTGCAAGTCGAATTATTATTTTTTAAAAAAACAAGTGGATGGCAGTTTCAATTTCCTGACTTAAACATCCTTATTTTAAAAAGTTTCACTCCCTTTCTTTCCATAAGTGATAGCAAAATTCTAACACAATTTATTTTATTTTATTATTCTGTCTGTCTGTCTGTCTGTCTGTCTGTCTGTCTGTCTGTCTGTCTGTCTAGAGACAGTCTCATTAAGCAGTTCAGGCCGACCACCTTGTACTCTCTTTTGTAACCCCCCAGGCTGGTCTCAAACTCCATGAGATCCTCCTGGCTCAACCCCCAGAGTGCGGGGATTACAGGCCTGGGCTCCAAGCCCTGTTCCAGGCCGCAGGGTGAGCTCCTTCACTCAGAGGCCAAGACACCCACCGAGGATCCCAGGCCTAGGCTGCACTGAGTGGGCGGCTGGGGACTGAACTCCGGTTCTTGGGCTCGCGGGGAAGGTGCTCATACCTCCGAGCAATCTCTCCGGCCCCTCTAGCACAATGTTTAGAAGACACATTTTAAGAACAAACCAAGCCAGAAAAGATATTTTTTTCCTAATAAGGCCACTAGATCTGAATGCATATAAAACCTCTTAAAACTACAGTATTTTAGACATCAAGGAAGTCTGGATCAACTTTCTCAATCTAGATACTCATAGTTGAAGATAAACAAGAGTCCTATCTCTACAAAGTGGCAGAACCTGGACCTATTTTTCTCAAATTAAAACACTTATCATAAAGCAAGGCAAGGCGGTGCACGCCTATAATCCCAACATTTGACAGGCTCAAGCAGAGGATCACAAGCTGGAGGCCAGCTTGGGCTGTGCAGAAGTCCAAGGCCGAACTCAACTACAAGGTGAGACCCTGCCTCAACAGAAACACTGTTACATGAGGTACACAGAATGACAATAAAATGCACCCCTACGAAACACCTCCTACATACTTCCTAGTATCCTTAACCCCTCTTTGCACGGCTCCCCTAGTGCTACTTCACCTTCTCACTCGTCTTACAGAGCAGCTACTATTCTCCATACTACTCAGTATTTCCTGCTTTTCTTTATAACCTCATAGCATACGTAACCGCTTCTAAACAACATATTTAGCATACCATTTAAAGATGTTCTATGAAGTTAACACGTTAATCCGTGCGGACTTTTGGAATCAGCTTTTCATTGAGTGCTGTTTTGCTCTTAATCTGTCTGGATAACTAGCTCTAGTCAATTCCTTTTCACTGTTAGGAAACACAAGTCACACTTACAGCCCTGTGCTGCACCTGGCCTCTTACCAACACTGCCACAAGACTCTCACACAAACCTGCCAGCGCACAGCAGGGTGCTGGCCTGAGCAGCGACAGGGGACACATCCAAAAGGCGACACTTGGGCCTACACCAACTGTCGCACTGGGATTCAGACAATGAGATCTGCCAGGCTCGACTACAGCAGTGATGGTGGCCCTTTCGGAGAGACAAGGGCCCACAAGCCGAGACTGCGATGTAACCTGGATGCTGAGGTTTTAGAAGAAAAAAAAAGAAAAACCTCAAACATTAACACTTTGTGTTTTAAAAGAAAACACAATAACACACATGCCACAGGTTCGCCACCAAAGGTCTAGTGTCTAATCTTTCATTTCAAGAGAAAATGCCAAATTTGTTTTCCAAAGGCACAGTTGTAATTTTTGTTCCCCCATTAGTTGTCCGTTGCTTCATCTAATCACCAACAGGCGAAGTTTCTTTTTTTTTAAACGCTTCAATTTCGCACACAGAAAAAAGACATCTTTAGTTCAAATTTTATTTTCCAGTAAAGTTGAATATCTTTTAATTAAAAAAAAAAAACATTTAAATCTTTTATTTATTTGGTACAGGGTCTTGCTATGCTGCTCGGATTCACAGTGATCCTCCTGTCTCAGCCTCCCCAGCGCGGCCGGATTCCGCCGCTGGCATGGCCTGCAGTACTGGGACTGGAACCTGGGTCCTTCAGCTTGCCAGGCAGGCACTTACCCCGCGAACTATCTCCCCAGTCCCGTGGATCTTTTTATATGTTTCTTTTTCCTGAACTGTATCTTCAAATCATTTAAATAATTTTGTACTGAGTTTTATTTTTTCCTTATTCGCTTTTAGATTCACTGTCAATTATTTCCAGCATTTTTACCTATTGCAACTTTAAAATCACACGATAACAGCAAAAAGGCGATTAACACGTAAAATGTATCAATGCTGCGGAACTATATTAGTCTAAAATTTTTTTCGGTCTAAAGTTTTAAGAATGTCTTTCTTTTTAATGTTCACTGTTGAAACATACTGATTTTCTTAAATGCCCAAAGCTACAGCCCACTCGGCGACCCTTGAAACCCTCTCAAGTGCATCTGATTCTGAGAACCGTCTCGGAAACTTTCGGCTGCAGGGAGCCCGCGATTCCGACCCTCTCCACCTTTTTATCTCAGCGCCCCGGGGGCGCGCGATCCGCCCGGCTCCCCTCCCAGGCGGACGCCCCGCCGACCGACCGACCGCACCGCGCCTAGGCTCAGCACCCGCTACCGGGACGTCACCCCAGCGCTTCTGCCCGCAGCAGCGGAAGGAGAGCGCCCGAGCCCGCACCCCTCCCGCCGCCGTCCCGGCCGAGCCCCGCACCCTCCCGCCGCCGCCCGTACCCCAGCGGTCCGCAGGCAGCACCCGGCGGCAGGTGACGGTGTCGCACAGGGCCGTGATGTCGTCGTCGTCCAGCAGGCCGAGCAGGTCGCGACAGCCTTCCCTCTCCGACGGACTGAGCCCCGGCATCTCGACCCCCGGGCAAGCAGGGAGAAGACCGCGCCAAAGAGGCTGCCGGGGCGGCGGGGCGGCGGGGCCGCTCCGGGGCAACGGACGCCGGAAGCGGGGTCGGGGCTCCCGAGCGCAGAGCGGAAGTGGCCGCGGGCCAATGAGGAAAGGCGGCGCCGCCGGCCTGCGGCTCCGGGCTGCCTCCGAGTTCTGTGCGCCTCACCGACGGGGGGCCCGCGGGTACGCGGAGAGCGTCGGCCTTCCCCAGAAGGTCCGCCGCACGGAGAATCCCCAACTCGCCTGCAGCGCCTCTTCCGCCTCCTCACCGCGCCCCGGCCGGGCGCGCAGCCGCAAGCGCGTAGAAGGTGGGAGGTGGCCCGGTACGTACAGGCGCACTCCCGTGATGCTGTGCGGCAGCCGACGGGTCCGCCCCGCCCCTCGCCCCGCCCACGGGTCCGCCCGGCCCCGCGGCGGCCGCTCCTGAGCTAGGTGCGGCGGTGCTGTGATGCGCTTGAACTACACGAATCGAAATCAGCTTAGGGTTAACTTTATACTTCGAAAAGTAAAATGGTGACAACAATCATCCCTTATCCCACGCCTAGCCTCCTCCACCTGCCTCCTCCAACTCCCTCCGGTCCCTCTGTCCCCACCTGTGCTGGGAGAGACAGTGTCGCGTGCGCTTCGAGGTGGGGCGTTCGGAAAGGCAGGGCGTGGGGTTTGGCCGCGCCGCTTGGTCCCCGGGACTCAGAGCCTCGGCTTGTTAGTCCCCCAGGTTTCGCTCACAACATGGATCTAGAGCTCGGGGCAGAGCGAGGAAGCGGGCCGGGTGCCCAGCGGCTGCTGAATATGTGTTGTGGATGAAATCAGTAGGACAGTAGCCCAGATGCACATGCTCTGCCAGGCCCAGGAGTCACCCTTAGACGCCCTGCTTCTGTCCCCTCCCATTTTTAACCGTATTTTATCAGGTTTAACATTTAGGATAGTGGCATTTAGTAGCTAACATGCACGAACCTCTAGATTCAGGTAAGGAAACTTGACGTTTTCTTATCAGAGCCAAACATCAGTAACAACGATATACAGTAAAAAATATATTGTAAATATGGCCTTTAAAATAAGGCAGGAGGGGCCGGCGAGATGACTCAGCGGTGTGAAGCACCTGCTTAGGGACCACGGTTCGATCCCCGGCACCACATGGTGCGCCAGCCCTACCCTCAGGGCAGGCTGAGCCGGCCATAAGTGAATAAAAAATAAATAAGTAAATAAATAAAGTTAAAAAATAAAACAAGGCATTGAAAGCATAAATATTAAATATTACTTTGTGGTACCATTTAATCATAGAGATGAGTTTTTTTTATTTTACATTATGCATTGATAAGTACCTTTTATGGTACTTTTATTGAAGATTCTGAGAAATATACTCTCCTTTAAGATTTTTTAAGGCTTTTTGCCAGTAATGAGGCTGTAAGTGCTCATATATGTTAGGAGATCACATGGAACACACGCTCGACTTTTTCTTTTATTTCTTCATTTTTAAAAATTTCTTCATTGAGCACCTACTTACTTATCAACCATTGCTTTCCATACTAGTAAAAAAATAATACAACTCCTTTTGGACTTGTATTGCAACAGACAGTACAAGACAAGATACCATGTTCTGCTAGGTGACGCTATGAAGAAAAAAGAGGTGGAGAGGGTGTCACTATTTTATACAGGTAGTAAGAAAAGTCTTCTCACAGGGACACTGAAAAAGTGAGAGAGTGAACCACAGAGGAGCAAACAGGGAAGAAGCAACAGAGGAGATCTTGAGCCTGGAAGCTGCTCTGGCACCTAGAGAGTCCAAGATCAGTGTTAGCGTGTAGAAAACAATGCACACTGGGCTTAGATTACAACGAGGACTACTGTAAAGCGGGGTTTTTCAGTTATTTTTCTTGTGACATAACGTGTGTGTGTGTGTATCAGTGTACTGTTCATTATTCTGTATTTTTCATGGTTCAGAATTCCCACCCTCAGGCAAGTCATAGAGACTAAAATTTCCCTTACCAAACATCTGTCATTAAAATACTAATCTTCGCTGCATTTTTAAGAGCTGGCCAAAAAGAACATTTCTGATCTCCCCGTGTCTGATGGCAGGTCTTCAGGTCTTCTCGCCCCAGAAAGGTCCTACCTAACAACGCTGAGGAAAGAGTGCTTCCCAGGGAGGCCAAGAACGCCTAAGCCAACAGCTTTGCTGGATTTCTCCATTTGCTCATATTCATCTGTTTTCATTCTATTATATCCTTTTTGTCCAATCATATTGCAACGTGCTACCCATTCTTCAGTCACACCTATGCAGTGAAGACTCCATTAAAACTTAGGACATGGGAGAGAGAGCTTGTGGGTAGCTGAGCATGTGAAAGTTCATGGAGTGTGGCACATATGGGTGAACAAGGACAGGTACCCCAAAAGCTTAGGCTTTAACCTATGACCTGTTACTGTTTAGAGATAGGCCCATCTCTTTCTCTCTCTTTCTCTCCCTTTGCTAGCAATGTGTAGAATGCATCCTGCTTACGCCTTCCTTTCACTGCAAAGGTCAGGTTCACTGTATTAGCAGAAGGCTGTCCACGTGGCCCAGAGTGACAGCTGCCACTGGTCTATATTCCAGGGGTGAGAGTTGCCACCCGTCTGTATTCCACAGAAAAGAGCCAAGAAATAAGAGAGCCAGTGGAAATGTCCAGCCAGCGATCGAGCTACTGCAGCGAAGCCATGAAAGCTAGCCCCCTCCTGCATTAACAGACTCGTGGGATTCTTGTCGTCAGCGCTGTGCCTCGTTTCTGTCATCGAGCTAACACTCCTCCAACTTTTCTTACTTTCTAAATGCCTAACAAATCTGCCTATGGTTTTCACAGGTAAGTCACGGAAATCTTTTTCTATGACAAATACCTGATGCTCATGGTTAAGAGAGGAAAGGTTCACTTGGCTCATAGCTTGTGCAAGTTTCAGCCCCTCATCGGCTGGCTTCTGGCTTCAGGGCTGGGGGTAGAGCATGGCAGAGGAGAAATATGGCGGAGGAGAAACAGTCCATGCAGGCAGAAGGTAGGAAAGGAAACCAGGGGCCTGGGCAGTTTCCGCCCCTTTTATACTCCAGGCTACTAGGATTAGAGTGGTGCCCAACCGTGGACTGATGTAGTAATCACACAACCTTAATCCCAGAGTTACACATTCTAGGTTCACCTCTGAAAAAGCCCCGCCCATGACCACGTGGGACTTCAGAGGGCATCCCAAGAGTCAAAAATCCTACTCTGAGGGCAGGCAAGTTGAGGCCCCT
This sequence comes from Capromys pilorides, assembly GCA_004027915.1. Classification (NCBI taxonomy): domain Eukaryota; kingdom Metazoa; phylum Chordata; class Mammalia; order Rodentia; family Capromyidae; genus Capromys; species Capromys pilorides. The sequence goes on from PVKN010011130.1 coordinate 21,386, forward strand.
AGCTCATTTTTTTTTTTTTTTTTTTTCACCCCCGCGGATCTGGGGATTGAACTCAGGCCCTTGTGCTTGCCAGGTAAGTGCTTATTCTACTGAGCTATCTTCCCAACCCCTCTATTTTATCTTTGTAGAGCCTCCAGTGACATGCCAATTTCCTATCTACCTTGAGTTAAAGAACCCATGGCTGATTGGTGACACAGAAAGATAAAGTCCCATGCCTCTTCTTTCAAAGCTGGAGAATGCAATTTTTCTTTTATATTTTATATTATAAAATATTATAATAAGTCAGTACATTAGGCCTTCTCTATTGTGTGAGTCACATTAACTGAATCCCAAGGAGGAGGTTTTCAGGACCTCCATTATAG
>PVKN010011131.1:0-21950 GCA_004027915.1 Capromys pilorides
CAATTCTTTAGTTGTTTGCAGTCACCTCCCAGCCCCCATGTTATGTCAGCCCCCTCCAGGCCTTGGCAGTCGCAGATCAATTTAATTTACTTTGCAGCTCTATGGGTTGTCTCTTTTGAACACTTTCTGTAAGCATCACCATACAAAATGTGGTCCTTCGTGCCTTGCTCCTTTACACGTATTCTAGGCTTGTCTCTGTCGTACCTTATGTTAGTACTTTTGATTACTGAATAACATTCCTTTGTGTGGAATGCCTTTGCCACATCAAGTATCCATTTATCAGTTGGACCATGGAGTTTTTTCCACTTCTGGCTCTTTAGAATGTTACAGTGAGCATTTGTGTATATATTTTTGTGTATCTGCTTTTTCATTTTATTTCTCTTAGCAACTGTTGCTGAGTCCTGTGGTAACTATGTGTGACTTTCTGAGGATCTGTCAGACTTTCCCAGTGTAGCTGTAAGGTTCCAGGTTCTCCAAGTCATTCCCAACTCTTGTTACTGTCTTTCACACACACACACACACACACACACACACACACACACACTTTGGGATAGGGTCTTGCTGTGTAGTTCAGGCTGGCCTTGAACTCAGTGGTCCTTCTGCCTCTGCTTGTGTATGTAGGGATTACAGGGGGTGGCCACCACCTGGTTGTACTATCTTTCTGATTGCAGCCATCTTAATGGGTGTGAGGTCATCTCACGGTTTTAGTTTGCATTTTTTTGATGACTTTTGATGACTCTTAGCTTACACTTACTGGTCATTTGTGTGTTTTTGGAGAAATGTCTTTGCTGATCTTTTGCTTTTTTTTTTTTCCTTTTTAACATGTTGTAACCATGTTGTCATGTTGCCCAGGCTGAGTTTACACTTCTGGGCTCAAGCAGTCTTCCTACCTCAGCTTCCCAAGTAGCAGAAACTAGAGCCACATGCCTTTGCCTGATTTTCAATTTGGCTTTTCATAATTATAGTGTTGAATAAATAATTGACTTTTAACTTCCATAATATATAATTTCTCACTTTTCAAATGAGAAAACTGAGGCGTAAAAACTCAAGCAACTTTCTTAAGTGAAATGACATTTAGTTAAGTGGTGAATGCCTAGCAGACCAACTCCAGAACCTGTTCCCTTGTCTATGATACTAATGGTTTATGTATTTGTAAATCTAAATAAATTTTGACTTTCTTGTCTTGCAGGCTGGGTAGGCTTGTCTTCCTTTAAAAATTTCTTTCTCACCCATGTTTATTTTCTCCTTTTCTTCTTGAGTGTCATGTGTAGATTGTAGAACTTCCTCTGAGAAGGTATGGTTTTCAACATGCCTTACCTCTGAGGGTCATAAGTTCTATGATTTGTCGCTTTCATTTGCTAATGTTTTTAAAGAATTGCTCCTCTCCCAGTTACAGTCATGAAAATCTGTTTATCTCAACTCTCAGGGTTTTTTTTTTGGAACTCTCAGGTTTTATAAAAGGCTGGAATCACCTCTTAGCTTTTACCTTCCCCTATGGATGAGTTCAGGCCTCTTGAATTTTATCCTAAGTTCCCCGAGTTGCCTTTGGAACTTCCTTTTCATTCCAGTATTGGGTTGGAGAGAGACAGCCTAATGAGAAAGTTTATGCACAGCTCACCTGCATAAAGTACTTAGTTGCTAATTTGTCACCGAAAGAGGGATCTAAGATTTTCTGTAAAGTACGCCTTGTAGATGTTCTTTGGGAATGCTATAGAAAGGTGGGGAAGTGAGGTAGTCTGAGAAGACAAGTGGACCTGTACAGTATTAGGTTGTTCTGGGCTGTGCATGTGTGCCCCCAGAATTGGTATTCTCTGTGTTCCTCATCTGTTCTTTGTGATAACCTTGAGCCTGTCTGGAGTGGTAGTTACTGAACTCACACCTGTGTAATGAATGCAGGACCGCCAGTGGTCTTCTCATCACACGTCTTGTCCTGCACTCGTGCCTGGCACACATGTCCCTGCATGCAGCAAGAGTCCCTGCCACAGGCTGTGTCTGACTGGGACCTTTTTGTCGTCAGCTGGCTGATGTTTCCTTATTTCGTTGTCTGTTGAGAACATGTTGAACAAAATAGTTGGTTTGATGTGAACACAGAGTGTAGGCTTAGCGCAAGGGTAAAATTAGGGTAGAAATTTTTAACTAAGCTCTATTTGTGTATTTAAAATATTAGTGACTTTTGAGATTCATATGTGTTTTTCCTTTTTTCTATAGCTTTTGCCTTATGAACAGTCTTCCCTGTTGGAACTGATAAAGACTGAAAACAAGGTACAAAATCTTAAACCTAAAAATACACTTTAAGCAATACTTTTGTTATTTGATTTTTACTTTTTGTGTTTTATCTTTTCACTCATGAATCTAGGTCTTAAACAAAGTCATTACTGTTTATGCTGCACTTTGTTGTGAAATCAAGAAATTAAAATATGAGGTAATTCTTAATGTTCTTTTCTTATAACTTTAAGAGCGGATCATTTAAAGACAAGTGTATAGTTTTATCTATTGTGCAATAAATACTGACTATTGAATGACTTAATGCCAATGCTAACCCTCCTAGTCACCAAGTACTTTGTGCCAGCAGCAGGCTGGCACTGTTACCCCTTGCACTAAATGGGGTTAGGGGCGGAGTAGGTGAAGAAACTGAAGCTTTAAGAAGGTGCCACTTGCTTGTGGCTTCCCAGGAGTCACAGTTGAAATCTGGTTCTGCACCCTCAGAGTCAGCGGCACTTTGCGTGCCGTGTGTGCCAGACTAGCTAAATGGAGCTGATCTTGCTGGGGAAGCTTTGGGCCTTCTGGGTTTAGTTTGGTGTTTTCTTACCTGAGCTGCTAGCTCTCTGATAGTAGCTGGTAAAGTTTGTCTTTTTTTCTCTTTGGTGCTCTGCTTCAGGTCTGATGGGAGGATGGGAGGCAGTGAGGGTGGTCAGATAAGACAGTAAGGGTTCAAGGCGTCAGCATGTGTCTTGAATACCAGTGGTGTCTTCGCTGCTGTCAAGATAAATGGAATTTACTTAAATCAGTGTTTGGAATTTAAATTTGTATATAGATAGTTTAGTCTGCCATTACTAATACAGAGAACTTAGTCAAAGAATTCACAAACAGAATAACCTTTAAAATTATTTTAATTTTTTTAAACAGGCTGAAACTAAGTTTTATAATGGTCTCCTGTTTTATGGAGAAGGAGGTAAGTTTCAAAATTGCAAAATTGTAAAGTAGTAAGACTGAAGTGAACCAAAAGTTCACAGTTCTAGGAATGATGTGATCAAATAGCATGCTGTGAGAAAATAGGCATTCACATTTTTGTTAGTCTGGTTAAATTAATGAGAAAAAACTGGTGAAGCAGAGGCAAATTCTCCTAAAATTGATTTTTGATATTTTCACCAGTTACGTACGTAACTAGAGGCAGATTTTCCTTGCGTGATTGATGATTGTCTCATTTTCCTCTTCAGTGTAGATGTTGCTTTCAGTACTCTGCAAATTAAAAGGTGTCCTAATTTTAAAACATCATTTGGTTTTTGGTGTTGTCTAAATTAAAAAATTGAAATACAATTTTTAATGTTGCCTTTTAAAGCTACAGATACCAGCATGGTGGAAGGTGATTGCCAAATTCAGATGGGGAGATTTATTTCATTTTTGCAGGTAACTGATTACTGATTACTTTCAAGTATACTTTTTCCTTTTAAAAGCTGGCATAAGTTATATATAACTTAAAAATTCTGAAACTTTCAAATGCTAATAAGGTTATGTACTGTGAGCATTATAATTTAGGACATCATACTTCTTGAGAAGGTTCTGGGCATTTTGAGGCAGTATGGTTCAAAGTAATTTTCTCTATGTAATTTCATTGATGAACAGTTTATTGCAGTGTAGGAAAAGTTCAATTACAAAAGTTGTAAATAGCATTAAAGAGTTGCGTGCACAGGTAGGAGATTGTTAGCGCAGCGCGCTTGGTGCTGCTCCCAGAGTGTGCTTGTGCAGAGCCCTTTCCAGGGCTGAACAGCTGCACGCTTCCCAGGTGTTGGTCCTGGTTTACCAAATGCATGATACAGCTTCTGCTTCTTCCCTCCTCTCCTGTTATGACAGTGAATATGCAGTGTGGAAAAGCAAAGAGTGGAGACAGGGAAAACGTACCTATAGCACCCCTCCCTTCTATTTGTCGGGTGCAAGATAGGATTTATTTTGTCAGATGAAACACAACATGGTGTTCAAATCTTTTATATCCTTACGACTTTTGAAGGAGGCCCACTCGACCTAATCAAGAGCATTTTATTGACAATATGGCATGTGTTATTTAGAAGACAGATTACACAAGGCATGTTAGAAGAGGTAGTGCACAGGGCACAAGGGGGCAGATAAGCAAAAGAACTCTAGAGACCTAATGTGGAATATGAATATAATAAGTAATGAAATCATCTTGTGTAAGGGATTCGTGTTAAATGAGTAGATTTTCACTGCTTTTGTTAAAAAACCCAAAGTACCTATATACTTTTGTATATAGATGATACACATAACTTGCTGCACATAGTCTGTCGTATCCTGTAACATGTTAGGGACCTCAGACATACCGTATAATACTAATTTGTTTTTAAAGAGGATAATACAGGAGTTGGAGGGCTGAAAGAACAAAGTAGTGAGGTAATCCAGAGAAACTGTCCAGGAAACAAAAGGAGAAGTGGTCATATTGGCCAGAGTGGAGGAGCAGCTTGTGGAGGAGGACTCTGAGGACACACCCCCGCCTGACTGTTCCTGCCTCCTGAGAGGGTGGTGTTAGGTTAGCTTTAGAGTGTGAAGGAAGCTGATGTTCCTCTTAAGGTGGATTGCTCCTTTCTAGCTTAGCTTCATCAAGACAGCAAAAAGGGAAGAGGAATCATTTTTCCTGCTTCTGTTGACAGAACTGAGCAAGAAACCTGCTGGTTAGGAAGGTGTCTGAGCCATATAGTAGGGTCTCATGTCAGGGAGTGGATCAGTTTTTCCTCTTTGTTTTATTAAATTTTGGATTTTTTTTTTTTTTTGATAGTATTTAGTATATACAATTTTAGCATTGTTGTGATTACTGATAAATCTCTTGTCTTTATATGGTAACTTTTGTAAACTGTGATAACAACTACATATGTAATATATAAAAATCTGACATACGTGAAGGTTGAGAATTACTAATCCAAAAATCCAAACTTTGAATCCTTTTAAGTGCTAACATGACAATGATACAGGGAAAAAAATGTCGCTCACAGGCTGCTAGATGTTAGATTTGCTGAATTGAGTTTCTCTGAAGTAAAGAATGAATTCTGAAAAGCAGCAAAGGTGAAGAGTAGGAGGCATTTATTGAGAGATAGCTCCTGAGAGTCGGGAGAGGACCTGAAAGTGGCTTGCCCAAAGCCCACTTCACTGAGAATGTTTTATAGAGCAAAATAATGAGGTGAGTACAGTGCGCTTCAAACTGTGATCAGCTGATAAGATTGCAGGTATAGGTGCTTGGCGATACTGGTCAAGTAGGGCAGTGGGTCATATAGCATGGATACACAGGAACAAAAGCATTTTTAGGAAGGGAAAGGTCCAAGGTTCTGGTTACCTGCCTGGGCGACTGCTCTTTACCTAGACTTTATTGGGCTGGGTGATACAGTTGTAGTACAATCTCAAGTTTTTCCTTTTTCCTGGGGAGGCTGTAGCCCTGGTCTTTCCATCTTTGTCCTGAGTCCTGGCTTTCCCACTGTTGTGATGGCTGTCATTCTCTGTAATGACTCTCCAAGGACCCAGTGCTGTCTACTTGCTTGTAATGTTTCTTTGTAACTTGATGTACCTAATAAAATCATGAGTGGAAAACTTCACACCTAAAATTAATGTAAAGGCTACGTGTGTAAGGTATACGTGAACATAAATGAACTTCGTTATTTCAACTTGGTCCTTTTCTCAGATTATCTCATTAATGTATATACAAATATTTCCAAATCCAAAAAATGAAATTTGAAACACTGATTTGAAGCATGTGGGGGACCAGGGAGATAGCTCAGTGTCATTTTCTTTTCTTTCTTTCTTTCTTTTTTTTTTTCAGTGTCATTTTCCTGATTTATCTTTCTCCCTTAAACTTTTGTCATATTTTAGTTGACATTTCTTTAAAACCGCATGTAGAGCCATGTGCTGCGTGTTGGTCAACAAGACACTTTTATGACAAGTGTCCTGTGAGGCCAGATTCCTGGCATTGTCTCTGCTGTATTGATTTGTTCAGTCACACTGGCGCCTGTGCGGCTGACTGTGCTGGTGACTCTCAGGATGCATCCCTGGTGGTCAGTACAGGTGGCCGTGTCTGGGTTTTGTGCCTCTTAACCATCTGCCAGTGTCTGACTTGGGGTTACTCTGTTCTGTCCTGTATAGTCTGTTTATGTATGTGGGTCTCTTTGCCTTTTGACTTTTGCTTTTTTTTTTTTCTTAATGTCTGGCTCAACCTGCCTGGGAGTAGGACTGGCACAGCATGTGGTGCTAGGGATCGAACCATGGTCCTTGTGGTTGCTAAGCAGGCACTTCAGACCACTGAACCATCTCGCCAGCCCCACTTTTGCTTTCTATTTGTCCTACATTTTCTTTGCTTTCACTGAAGTGTTAAAACTTTAATGATAAATGTAAAACTAGAGCTTTTTAAACTTCATTTTTTATTTTCAAAAACTTTAAATTGGTTTTAGATTGTAGCAATAGCTGCATAAAAGTTCCATTTTTGAAGGTTGAATAAGTGTTTTGTGAGCCTAGTATCTGAGAAACTGCTCTTGGTGGTACAGATACTCCTGTCCTCTTTAACATGGTTTAATCAGGCATTAAATATTTTTGCTACAAATTGTTCCTTAGGTTTGAAGCTTGAGAGTTTCTACAGAAAAATTTCTAGATGGTCTAGGGCAGGGTGGATGTGACTTAATTTAAGGACAGGTGTGTATGTGGGATAACAGATACTTCCGTTGCTGTGTCCTAAGCCCACTTGTAAACACCACTGCGAGTACCACATGAAGTGATTCCAGAGTGAGTTCTGGAGCCCTCCCCCTCAGCAGCATACTTGCTAAATAGGCAGCCTTTGAACTCCTTCATTCAGATGTACATTGACTTATTCATATGATAGGTTATAAATTCCTTGAGAAGCAGTTAAATATTAGCCACCAAACTGGTCCAAAAGGACCAGACAGTCCCTGTCACTTTGAAGCTGTGTGGGTAGCTGAGCCCATAGACTGATTATACAATGATAGAGGAAATGGAGTGGGGAGCAGAGGTAGGAGGAGCAGCTTCAGGGTTCAGGAAGGGAGAAGTCCTGAGTGCTTGAAGGTTGCTTAAGGTAGCTGCTGGGTGGTGAGAGATTTCACTGGCAATGATTTTGGTTTTGGTAGATATGTTAGCATAAAATTCAGTTTAAAAATGGTGATGTTTCAAGAGCGACTTTGTAACATGTCCTGCCCTTTTTGCCCTTTCAGGAGCTGTCCTGCTTTGTGACGAGGTGCTATGAAGTGGTGATGAATGTGGTCCATCAGCTGGCTGCCCTTTATATCAGTAACAAGTAATGGACTTTGAAGGATTTTGGCTTATGTATAGAGATGCAGGAAATGTTTTCCTTAAAGCTCTGAAATAGCTTTTGCTCACTCCATTCATTCATTCAGTGTTCCCTGAACATTTGCAGTGTTTAAGTACTGTTTGATGTGTACATTGTGTAGATTAATAAGACATGATTTCTGCTGTGTTGCACAAAGCTACTTGTCTTTCTAAATGAAAATGATAGGGAAGTCTGACTTGTGATGTACAGGCAAAAGCTGAATGCAGTCTGTATTCAGGGCAGGAAAGAGAACACATAGCTCCCCCAGCTCCCTGGTACTTGGTGTGTGGTTCTAGAAGTCACTCCCCTTTTTCTACCATAGAGAGGACAGGATTTATCTGGATTTTCTGTTTAGTTTTAAGTTATGTCTTTTTTCTGGAATATCTATATGTAAGTGGTATGTAAGTACTATTGTTAAGTATCTGGGAAGGAAGTGCAAATGTAGTTTTTGGTTTTTAACTTTGGTATATTCTCAGAAATATGCGTAACTTTTCAATAGGAATGAAAACGCAGAAATTAGTCTGGTGCTAGACAGGGTTCTACCAGAATGCCAATTTGGACAGGATAAAGAGATGTTAGCTGCCAAAAGAGAAGCACTGATAGTTTAGAAAGATATGAACATCAGTTCTGTGCTTCTCCCCTTCATGCCAAGATAGGTTCTGGAGGTTGAAACACTGAGGTTATCCTATGGCCACGTGTCCTCTCACTTGGTTGCCCAAGTTGGTCCCTTCATAAGCATGGGGGCCTGGGATAACTCCTCAGGTCTCCTGAGGTTTAGAGAGTCAAGCCTCAGTAAATACAGGTGCACATCAGAGCTCCAGGAACTGCCACTCCTGGGCGTCCTTCTTTGAAATACGACGGCACTGTGGCAGAAAAAGAATTCTTAATTTGGATATTGTTTTTTATAGGGTCGCACCCAAAATTATAGAGACAACTGGAGTTCATTTTCAGGTAAATATGTAAACCTAATTTTTGTTCTGTCTTACTTTGGAGTTTGCATGTTTGGAAAAGTTCAGTAGCACTATAGAGACAAATGAGTTTGATTATCGCTGTCCATTTGCCATCTTTTATCTGTAGCCGATAGACGCTACTGACTTGTGTCAGAGTAACTTTGATTTTTCCCAGAAGCAGGCTAGTGCAGAACTTTCAGGGAGCTTTTCTTTGGCACAAAGGCTAACATCGTATTTGAGGATCAGACTGGTAACTTAAACTGATCTTGCCTCTGTTTTAACTAATTCATTAATTTCCTTAAATGCATTTTGCTTTAAAAATCAACATGAGCCAGGCGTGGTGGCATAGGCCTGCAATCTCAGCACTCAGAAGAGTAAGGCAGGAGGATCACTGCAAGCTTGAGGCTAGCCTGAACTGCAGAGTGAGACCCTGTCTCAAAAAACCAAAATAAATAACTGCATACATATAAAAATCTAAAAAAAACTACGTGAGGCTTAACTTCTAACTAGTGACTAAATGATAATCATTAAAGGTTTTTTGACAGACTATGTATGAACACTTGGGAGAACTGCTAACCGTTTTGCTCACGCTGGATGAGATTATTGATAATCACGTCACACTGAAAGACCACTGGACCATGTACAAAAGGTACACCAGCTAAAGCATTCTAAAATATTCTCTCACTTTCTATGGCTTAATGTATTAGTAAAGAGTAACAGATATAAATAATTCAGATCTTTTAAAAGATCAAAGAGCTATATTTAAAAGGAGCTGATGTCAGATATTTTTATGAAGATAGAACCATTCTTTGAGATGGATTTGAGAGAATGTTATAACTGTACAAAGCATCCTTACTCATAGTGCATTAAATATTAATTTGCCCACCTTAAGACACAGATCTATTTTTTCTTGGGTTCTGTTCAACAGTTTGTCAAGAGTTGGGTGTTATTTTGCTCCAGAATGTTTGTATTTTATTTCATTTATATTCATTAAATGCCTGGTATCAGACATCTTACTTAGGATAGAAAAAATAGCACAAGAAAATTAAGTATGTTGAGATTGTTATGCTCAGGTGTGGAGATCTGAATAAAGATAACTTACTTTGGGACCAATCAAATAGCTCAGCAGACTAAAGTGCCTGTTTAGACAGGGTCGAGGACCAGGGTTCAGCTGGCATGCTGTGTTGGCTTCGCCCCGGGGCACGCTGAGATGGCAGCTGAGATTCGGTGCGGTAGTGTGCGCCTGTAATACCAGTGCTTGAGAGGCTGAACACAGGAGGATCACTAGGAGTCCGATCTGTGTGGTGAGACCCTGTAGACCTGTACTAAAATACATTAAAAACAAAAATAACTTACTCTGATTTCTGGGGAAGTTCTTAAGAATCAATCCGTTAGATAAAAGGAAGGGAAAAACCCCACCAATATTATGTATAATACACAATAGCTATTGTACTACTGATTTGTGTTGGTTTATTAAAAGGAGTAGTGCTTAATTAACCAGTTTTGCATGCCTGTGTCTGGTACACTGAACAACTACTTTGAAGATAACAACATGCACCGTAGCAACCATTGTTAATTTCCCGTTTTGAAGTTTTGTATCATTTTTATTGTTGTTTTCTTTTCTTTGAAACTAAAAAAAAAAAAAATCCATTAGGTAGATTTAAGCTCTTTCTCATAATCTTTTGCAAGGTTAATGAAATCTGTCCATCACAACCCTTCAAAATTTGGAATTCAGGAAGCAAAACTAAAGCCATTTGAAAAATTCCTGCTGAGGCTGGAAGGACAGTTGCTGGATGGGGCGATATTCCAGGTAGGTGGGGCTGTGCTGGCTGTAGCAGATGGGCTTGTCTCAGTTGACTGAGCCCAAAATTGCAGAAGCTTTTATACAGTGCTGTTGAATTTATTTTCCTTTAAAAAGTGCTTTAGCTTACTAGGTTGTTAGTATACGAAGTAGTAAGTGATAACAGGCTATACTTGAGTTGGAGGCTTTCAGAAATATTGTGTAACTGGATTAAACTATTTTAAGGATTGAAATCTAAAACCAAAACATTTGTGTTAAGTGTTACGTTTAGGTTTGTGAGTTTACATTAAAATAGTACCTGGTTAGCAGGTGCAGGGGACAGGGGTCCCGATCCCCAGGCCTGTGGTGCCAGCCCTGCCCCTGGGGCACGCTGAGGTGGCAGTTGAGATGACGTGGTAGTCCCAGCTCTTGGGAGGCTGCAAACAGGCAGATCACTATGAGTCTGATCTACTAGTGAGACCCTGAACACCTTATAGACCCTTCCCTGAAATATAATTTAAAAAAAAAAAAAACCCACTTGGTTAATTCTTCTAAGGCTCCTGGAATGTAACTTGAGTTTGCACAATCCGCTATACTAACTTTGAACCACATGCGGCTGCTTCACATTAACTGACATCAAATGTAAAAATCACTTGTTTGGTCACAGTAGCCACATTTTGGGTGCTAGTCAGTCGCCTTTCTTTTATGTCTGCCATTTTATCTTTCAGCACAAAGCAGAACATTGCCACCATCATGGAAATTTCTACTGGACAGCCACACTGTGGCTACATCCTCCAGAAATTACATTCCATCCCATCAGGGTTACTTTTAGTTTATATTTTACATGAATAGAGCTGTAGCAGATTGGCCAAACTGTTGCTTTTAGCCATTTAACTGTTAATCCATTAGATTAAGAAAATAAATTTTGTTACTTTTCCAAAGGACATTTTTGTTCTTTTGCCACACTTGCAGTGCTAAAGTGTTAACAGAGTAAACAGAAAGTACAGTATCTACTCTTAAAAGTATAAAATGAAATGAAAAAAATATCACCTGTACATCTCTGAACATCACTGTGTGACTTCACTCAGTGTGACATTTGTGGTTGTAATAGTGAGTCAGCAAAATACCAGTGTGTGCTGAATGACTCAGCTGCATGCTGTTCCTCACAGAAAAAACTTTCCTTTGGAAAAGAAAATGTTGTAGAAAGCCTTTAGTGCCCCATCAGTGTGTGTCCTTGAGTCTAGCCATGCCAAGGAATAATCTCTTTGGCTATCCAGGCTTCTTGGTGGCAAGTTCTTTTATCTGAATACAGTGCTTAGGAAACTAACAGGGTCAGTGAGATGGTGAGATGGCTCAGTCTGAAGTGCCTGCTTAGGCAAGCTTAGGCAACTTCAAGGACCATGGTTCGATCCCAGCACCACATGCTGCGCCAGTCCCACCCCGAGGGCAGGCTGGGCAGCCATGATGTATGTATGTATGTATATGTATATATATATAGATAGATAGATAGATATGTAAAAAATATATATTATATATATGTAAAAAATATATATATATGTAAAAAATATATATTATGTATATTATGTATATATTACATTTATACATATATATAAATTAACAAACTGGATATGGTACAGCACTTTCTCACCTACCAAAGGGTCCGTCTCATACAAGATCCTTCATCTTTGGTGCTGCCTCCTACCTCACTGTGTTAGTACATTATTTGACTTTATATCTATTGTACTTTTATAATAAACTTTCATCTTTTAAAAATTATAATGTGGGCTGTGTGTGGTGGCGCACACCTATAATCCCAGCACTTGGGAGGCTGAGGCAGGAGGAGTGGTCTGACTTGGAGACCAGCCTGGGCTACAAAAGTGAGCTCAGGGCCAGCCTGAACTGCATAGAGAACCTGTCTCAAACACACACACACACACACACACAAACACACACAATAAATAAGTAAATAAAAGTCATAATGCGGTTCTTCTGTATATATCTGAACCTCAAGTTTCTGTGGCTATAGCCTATATATGGCTCCTTGCAGTTACAAGGGTCCAGTTGTATGACTTACACATAATTTGTACTGGATATAGAAATGTATAAGTACTTTCTAAGGCAAAGGACTTAGATTATTGGTTAAGGAAAGAACCTAAGCTTAGGTCTTAGTAAAATTCAATGAACATTAACAACCCAAGATCATCACCCACCATGTCAGATGTTTGATAACTTGTTAATGTGACCAAATTTCTCTTCACTGTTTTCTGTGTAGGCCTGTATAGAACAGCAGTTTGATTCTCTTAATGGAGGAGTATCTGTGTCCAAAAATAGCACTTTTGCTGAAGAATTTGCACATAGTCTTCGCTCAATTTTTGCAAATGTGGAAGCCAAACTTGGTAATGTAAATTGCATTTTTGAATTTTTATTGATAAAGTTTGCATTTTCTTTAAAAGCATAATTTAATTGTCTTTGTTCTGCTTTTTTCTTTTGTTACCGTTTATAAGGAGAACCTTCGGAAATTGACCAGAGGGACAAGTATGTTGGAATCTGTGGACTCTTTGTACTGCACTTTCAGATATTTCGAACTGTTGATAAAAAGTTTTATAAGTCTTTATTGGACATTTGTAAGAAGGTAAGAACTGAGAACTTACGTTTTTCAGTTTTAGTATACTAAGAAGATTTTAAAGTGCATTTTATTTGCATTTACCAAAGTAGTTTGATAGCATTCATTTCTAAAACCCACACTTTCCTGAAATGAGTAATACAGTCAGTGGAAGCACAGCTTTACCTGTGCAGCAGTAAGGTCCTTGTCTCACTTTATTATAAGGTGTTTTGAGTGTGTTTATTTTTTCTTGAAACGATCACCCTGGCCTGTGTGCTTTGCTCTGTAAATTCTCCTTCATGTGAGTGTGTGTATTGCTAGACATTCAGGTTTCTACTTACTCATTTGGTTTCTTTCTTTCTACTAATACTACACTTTCTCCTTCTTCCCCTCCTGTTGCCACTCATTCTCAACTATTGACATAGGGAAAAAAAAAATAGCATGATTTTAAAATTGAAAGTTTAGTTTTATCCACACAGTCTGTGAGAACCCAGGCTAATACAGAATGAACATGAGAGTATGACAATTCAGGTGTCTGCTTTTGCATATTTTTATTATTAAATCCAGGAAAAATATGTATGATATATATCCATGTGCTTGTTAATATTTAGGTGGAGAAAGATCATATTCAACACTGGTACAGAAATGTTTTTGTTCTGCTGCAGTGTATATTTATTAGTTTTTTGTGTGTAATTATTGTTTTCTGAAATGAATTGTCTCAGGCTGTATTTAATGAGTTTCACCCTTGCCTTTACTATTTCAGGTACCAGCCATCACTCTAACTGCCAACATTATTTGGTTTCCTGATAATTTTCTGATCCAAAAAATGCCAGCAGCTGCCAAACTTCTAGATAGAAAAAGTCTCCAAGCTATTAAGATACACAGGGATACTTTCCTACAGCAGAAAGCTCAGTCACTTACCAAGTAGGTCTTAAAGTTACGTAAACTATAATGAAGATACTTAGATATCTGTATTGCAGGCATTTGAATTGTAGGATGAAATGGACTTGTTACCATGGAAAGATTGGCAGTCTCCAGGGCCTTTACTTTCTAGAAACTTCTGAGCTTAATGGCAGTTTAAGATATAGGCAAATTGTACTTGGTAGTACACATTATACTGACATATTTTTTGTCAGCGGCCTTTATTTTTTATCTAAATAAATTCCTGTTCATTTGCAGTGGATGCTATTTGGTGATATAAAAACATTGCATATCTATGATGATTTTAACTTGATGACCTTCTGTTTTTACTTTTATGGAAGTAACGTTTGCACATATTTAAAAAATAAGTGCCGGGGCTGGAGATAGCTCTGTGGCACAAGTGCCTGCCTGGCAAGTACAAGGTCGTGAGTTCAAACCCTGGTCCCGCAAAAAAAAAATAAAATAAAAAATAAAAAGTAAGTGCTAAATGTTAAAAGAAAAAATAATTGTTCCTACCCAGTTTCTCCCCACCGCTCAGTCTTGCTCCACAGAATACTTCCTGCTGTCTTCCCAGTGCTGGCTGTGTGTGTGTGTGTGTGTGTGTGTGTGTGTGTGTGTGTGTGTCTTTTTTTGAGACAGAGCCTCACTATGCTGGCCTTGAACTCACTTTTGTAGCCCAGGCTGATCTCAAGCTCAACACTGATCCTCCTGTCTCCGCCTCTCAAGTGCTGGGATTACAGACATGTGCCGCCATGCCCAGCTTCCCAGTGCTGGCGTACAGGCATGTTCCACTGTGCCAGCTACCGGATTTTAAGTAAGGAAATTTAGGCTTAGACAAATAGAATTTGCTAGGTCACACAGCTGCTCAAACTGGCACTGACTGGATTCCCGTTGTCTACGTAGGTAGTGGTGTGTTGCCTGCCTCAGGGCCCTGTGGACATTGTGGACCACCAGTTCCGTATGCTGTAGAGTAAGAGTCTTGTCCTGCCAGTGGAGAGGGATAAGCTTGCTTTCAGAGAGCTGTGCTCTGCTGATTCTGCCCAGTAGTACCATCATTACCTGTTTACTGGAAGAAGGTTTTTGGAAGTGTCCGTAGGGTCAGATTCCCTAAGGAAGGACAGATTGCCCATTTTTTGCACACTTTGAAGAGAGCAGCAGAAGGACCACCTGAACAGCTTGTTGGTGGTAAAGCTGCCCATCAGAGAAAGGTTGCCCGGGTTGAGATACATGGGTGGATGATTTTGTGTTTGTGATTTCCCTGAGTGGTGGAGAGGATTGCGTGTGTCATTGTCTTTAAGTATTTTAGACTTGCACTTGAATCCTGGCATGCTGCTTGCCTGTTGTCATTTTGGCATGCGCCTTTCTTATGGGAGGTGATGCGGGTGGGAGGGGCTCCTGTATGTGAGGCTTACACAGTGCTTGGCAGAGAGTAAGCATCCAGTACTTGGCAGCTTCCGATTCCAGCCACTTGGACGCTTCCTGCTCGGCTGAGCTGTTCTCTTTCTCCTGCACTGCCCCTCTAGTGTCCTGGCTAGTTTTCCCAGGAGCAGTGTTGTCTTGTCTGTGGTCTATTTTTGACCCATTATTGTAAGGTAGGCTCCGTTGGTGGCTTCCCAGAGTTAGTGTCCTGCCCCCAAGGGCCTCCCAGCCCTTTCCCTGTCCCATGCACCTGTCTTCTTCCAGTCTCATCCCTGCTGCCTGTGGTCTGGCCACACTGATGTTTTCATTACTATCTAAACATGGCAGGTGTGTTGCCAGACACCTTCAGATGTTGGCACTGGATACTCCTTCCCCGTAGCTCTCTTCTCTCACACATTTGCATGGATTACTCATTCACTTGCTTTAATCTTGGCTCAAAATTATCTACTCAGCCTACTTTCATTATTCCATTCAAAATTGTGCTCCTGTCCTGGTCATTGTCCTATTTCCTGCCTTATTTTTTCCACAGCATGCTTCAGTTGACATTTTTAAAACTATTTTAGGATTTTTAACTTTTTTTTTTTTTTTTTCTGTACCGGGAATTGAACTCAGGACCCCGCGCTTGCCAGGCAAGTGCTTATTCTACTGAGCCATCTCCCCAGCCCTAGAATTGTAATTATTGATTGCTTCATTGTTCAACTCTCTTTCCTAAAATAGAATTTTCATGCGGGCGGGATTTACGTGTTTTGTTCTTCACGCCGAGAACAGCATGTGGCCTCTGTGGACACTCAGTAAATATTTATTGAATATGACATATGTCTTGTAAAAAACAGAAAATGGAATGGATGTTGTTAGGCCATATTTTGTGCAATCAACGTGAAGAAATGGGAGTAAATTTCTTTTCTGTGCTGAGTGACCCCAATGTTTTCCCCATTAGAGATGTGCAGTCTTACTACGTCTTTGTGAGCTCATGGATGATGAAAATGGAGTCCATTTTATCCAAAGAGCAGAGAATGGATAAGTTTGCTGAAGACCTCACCAACAGATGTAATGTTTTCATACAGGTAATTATATCTTGCTTAGAATGTTTTTGGGGTAACTTTGTTTAATTTGCGGAAGTTCTGTTAGGAAAAATCTTGGGAGGGCCGGTGAGATGGTTCAGTGGTCTAAAGCGCCTGCTTAGGAAAGCTCAGGCAACTGCAGGGACTGCGGTTCGATCCCCGGCACCACATGCTGCGCCAGCCCCACCCCCAGGGTGGGCTGAGCCAGCCACAAAATAAGTAAATAAACACAACAAGCAAACAAATAAATAAAATAAAATAAAAAAGGAAAAATCTTGGGAAGAATAGACTGGTTTTGTTTTAGAACAGGTTGGTTTGTGTTTGCCTCTGTCTGACTTACTTAGATCTCATGGACCCATCCAGAGCTCCGTCTGTATTCCGTTCAGCGCACGACTGTACCCTGTGAATTTAGGTCCGTTACATTTCATCATTTAATTCAACATTGTTCTTATAGTTACTCTGGAGATTTCTCGGTGCCTTGTTTACTCATGCAGCTGTCAAGTAACTTAGTGGTTCACCACTGTGCAGGCAGGGCAGGGTAAGGGTTGTAAGCATCTTCGGTTGTGTTTGTTGCCCTCGCACTTCCTGAGGCTCCCATGCCAGTCTCCCAGGGCCTTGCGATTGCTGTCGGTGTTCGAAGTTGATGTTTCAGTTTCTCACCAAGGCGTTCATTTTGTTGTTGCTGCTCACGCTCTCCACATCGTTTTCATGTGTATTACGCTTCTGCCTGTGGAAGGCTGACTGGTACTCCATCTACTATGAGCTCCTGTTGACAAATGACTGCAGTTTTGAGTACAATTATGTCTTTACTTCAGCTGTGTTAAATTTTTAGGTGGGCTGGAATTTTTCATCCAGCTTTCAAACATGTCTTCTTATTGTCTTCTGACTTCCCTTGTTTTTGTTTAACTCCCCTTGTTTTTGTTGGTTTTGTTGCTTTGTGTATACAATAGCTTCTAACTGCTTAGAAGGGTTAGAGACTTTGGGCTGGAATATAGCTCAGTGGCAGAGAGAGAGAGGAGAGAGAGAGAAGAGAGAGAGAGAGGAGAGAGGGAGGAGAGAGAGATTTAGACTTTGGGGTTTTGTAGCATTGCTGGGATGCCTTTAGGTGTGATTCTGTGTACTTGTGCCACTTGGGATTTGGAAGCTTCTTGAATTTGTGGAATGTTCTCCCTCAGCTGCTGAGCCCTGCTTTCTCTTCTGTTTCTCTGATTTCTGTTCTAATCTCTCTTCGTCTCTGTTTGATCTGCTGTTGCAGGTGCAGTAGGAACCCTTGCTATCACAGTTAGGCAGGGACATTGAGAAGCCCAGGTTTCACCAGCGCATTGTGGGTCACAATGATTTAGGGAATTTCCATCCTGTGATACTGTTTTTTTCCATCTCATCCTTACTTTTGTTTTGTTTGGGACAGGGTCAAAGGTGGATACAAAGTGAAAGAACTGCAAATGCCAGGCTCACTTCTGTCTTCCCTTAGAGGGGTGTGTGTGTGTGTGTGTCTGTCTGTCTGTCTGTCTGTCTGTCTGTCTGTCTGTCTGTCTGTTTCACTCTGTTTAGCAGGACTAGGTATTGGAACCAGAGCCTTTGCACTGTGCTGCATCAGGAGTCATGTTTTATTGTGAGACAGGGCTTGCGCTTGTGATTCTCCTA
Organism: Capromys pilorides; assembly: GCA_004027915.1. Classification (NCBI taxonomy): domain Eukaryota; kingdom Metazoa; phylum Chordata; class Mammalia; order Rodentia; family Capromyidae; genus Capromys; species Capromys pilorides. The sequence continues at coordinate 17,927 of PVKN010011131.1, forward strand.
TCTCAGCCTCCCAGAGTGTTAGGATTATGGGCTCTGCCCCTGTTGGCATCTTACTTCTTAATTTCTTGATAGCTCTTTGATGCCTTCCTAGAGGTGCTAAATTTGCCTACCTTTTCTGTTTTTTTCTCGGCAGGAAGCGTGGTCCACATGGCTTCATCAGCAGTGATACAGACTGCTCCTCCCCCTATGTAGACGCTAAATTGCATCCTTCAGGCATAGCTAGTGCACAGACTAACAAATGATGAATGGGGTAATGTGGGCCCAAGAATTTGGTACTTAAACCTCACCAGAAATAAAGAAACAGGAGCTTCTCTTTCTGGCCTGGCGTGTTTCTGCTGGATGCCTTTCCCTGGCACTCCCCACAGGCAGGGTCTGCTAGGAGGGGCCTGCTGCGGCAGGCTAAGACTGTGGCTCTGTATGCAGGGTTCCAGGCTCTAGTCCTGCTGTCACCTTTCTTCAGTTGCCTCCTGCTTTGTTTCGTTCCGATTGCCTTCATGTGGCACCTGTCTGTACCACAGAGCCATGCTCAGATGGGCTCTTCTCTCCATCTGCTGAGGACCCTTCTGTGGAGAGCTGCCTTGCTGCTGGCAGAGGGAGACCTGCTCAGGGTGCTGGGCGAGAGTGGAGCAAAAGGCTGCCCACCCCCTTGGCTAACCCAGGTTCTTCTCTGAAGTGTGTCTCTGGAATCTTTACAAGCCCAAGGAAACTGTCATTATCTTTGTGTTTCCCTGCATCCCTTTCAGGTTTAAATGAAAATACGTGATACTTAGCCTTCTTTTCCTGTTTCCCTGTGTCTAATAGCATTAAATTTTTAGGATCTGGCAAGACTTGCACGTCATTAATAGAAGAGGGGAAAGTCTGCTCACTGGGTTGAGGGAGAGAAGGTCGGAATAGCAGACAAAGTAGCCAGCATTGGGCAGGTGATGCGTTTGTCAGGGTAAAGAGGAGAGGAAGCATCAGCTTACAGCTCTTAAGTCCTTTGCTGGTCCCATTGGTCAAAAAGCAGTTCTGTCTCATTTTTCCACTCCTACCTAGCTCCTTAAAGGTCCTTAGCTCTTGCCCTAACTAGTAACAAATAGGGGCTTTATTCTCCTCTGGCAGGTAAGATACATAGATACCACCCGGACATATATTAACATTACTCTGTGAGTTTCTTTTTTTAATGGGAAGATTTTTTTAAAAAATTTGTCTACTGTGGCCTACTAAATGTCTGGTATGTGATATTCTAAATCTTCATGGGATGCTTTGAAACATCTGTCAGTGTATCACACTATCTCTGCCAGGAAGAATTTTACAGTATCTTGAAGAGTTGCTATAAAAACAAAGTTACTGGCAAGTTCAGTTATTACACAGAGTGAAGACTTGGAGAAGTGAAATCTTTCCTTGTGGTTATACTAAACATTTTCTTTTCACAGGGCTTCCTGTATGCGTACAGCATTAGTACCATTATCAAGACCACAATGAATCTCTACATGTCCATGCAGAAGCCAATGACCAAGACCTCGGTGAAGGCCTTATGCAGGCTCATTGAGCTTCTCAAGGTGGGGCATCGTGACTGAGAAACGACCAGGCTGGAGCAGGAATGAGCTTGTTGGGTTTGACATATTGGTCATGGAGATAGAAACTTGTGAGAAGTTTTCTGCTGAGTAGCATGAGTGGCCCTTAACTCTCGCAACAGTGCTGAATGTCTCCTAGGATTTACGGAATCCTGTACTGACAGAGGAAAACAGTTGTTGTGTGTGCTTTTGCATCATTGTAAGTCAAAAAATCGTAAGTCGAGGACTGTGTTTAAACTTAATTAAAAGTCAGTGTTACGAGAAAGGACATTGAAAATTAGTTCAGTATTTTTAGTAAAATTTTGCTCAAGTTTTAAAAGCATCTTGTGTGAGTTTACAAAAATATTCATGCAACATTATCCGTTTTCTGATGTTCATGTGCGCAGGAGACTATTTAGCACCGAGCTGTTCTGTAACTTAGAGAACGTGCTTTATGTTGTCTTGTGATTTGGACAGGAGGCTGCTTACTTAGGGGAGAACAGATGAATTCAGAGCCATAGTCCACTTACTGCACAGTGTTTCTATAGAAGAAAACTCCAAGTGGGCAGGAGAGCCTGGGTAACCTTAGGTAAAAGCTGAAGTTAAGTTTGCTGGTAAATTTCTGCCAATCATGGACATAAGATTTGTGAGGAACTAAAGATTTTTTTTTGGGAGATTGTACCTTCAGATTTCTAGGCTTTTTTTTTTTCTTTTATATTATCTGTTATTAACATTTCTTTAATGGAATAGAAAAATGTACATCTGGTTACATATACAGTACAATCATTTTAAAAAAATAATCAGCACTTAAATACTGATCCACTTGACAAGTATGATGTTGTAGATATTTGTGGAGCCCCTGTGTATCACCCTGACTGCGGGTCAGCCCAGAGGGCATCTGTATCCTGAATTTCAAGCTTGCTTACTATTGTATAGTTCTTTTTTAGTTCAGCTTGTGAGGACGGACCCATCAACCATTCGTCGTTATGTGTGGTTTGAGGGTTGTGTTAACAGAGTAAGGCTTTGTGTGTTCTTTGACTTCAACTCACAGTTGTGTCAGGGCGTTTCCATACTGGGAGGAGCAGCCGTAGTGCCTTCCTTTCCATTGCCGGGTGCTTGTCTGGCCTGGGCTCTGGGCTTGTGTCCAGTCTTCTCTGCCGCAAGTAGAGCTGCCATTCTTGAGTGTTGCTGTGTTGTGGTATGGAATGTTTCTTAATGTGGTGCTACAGTGTTAGTGGCACTTATGCCCCTTTTTTCAAGATGATGCCACGTTGTTTTCCCAGCTAGTGGCGTCTGCTCACTTACCTCTCCTATATGCAGACTTCTCGCTGTTCCCCAGCTGGCTTGCACCACTGTGGGAGAACTGTCACTTCCTGAAGTGTTCTGGATCCCCATTTGGTTTTGGGACTTAAGTGTGTGCAGTGAGGTTTCTTGGGGAAAGGACCTGAGTTTAGACAGGAAATTCATTTGGTTCATACACGCCTCACTTGTGGATCCTGGGTTTTTCTCGTGTGCCTGCATTGTCCTGGGCCCCGTGTCCTGAGGTTGACCTTCAGAGTTGTACATTTTGGATCAGTTCAGATTTCTGACTTTTGAAGTGGGGATTTCAACCTGTATTATCAAGACAGGGTGATTTTGTTTTTGTTTTATTTGTTGTTGTTTGTTTTTATAAATCAGTGGGTATTTTTAGTTTTGATTGTGATTTTTAATATTCAACCTCTAGTTAGTGATGGCAAATATCTTGTCCATTATTTATTGTCTTTTGCCTTTTTTTTCTTTAGAAAGATTTGTCTTTTACTAAGTTTCCATGGTACTGAATATCTTTTGTAAAACAATTTTAATTTTTTTATGTGGTTGGCTCAGCCACTGTGTTCCCTCCTTGCTCGCCTAAGCAGGGGCCTTAGACTGCTGAGCTATCTTGCTGCCCTCCATGCTTTTTAAAATTTGTGTTATGTATATCCTAGATACCAGTTGTTATATTTGGCAAATAATCTTTTTATAAATATTATGTTTGGGGCTGGCGAGATAGCTCCGTGGCACAAGTGCCTGCCTGGCAAGTGCAAGGTTGTGAGTTCAAACCCCGGTCCTGCAAAAAAAAAAAAAAAAAAATCTATATATATATGTATGTGTGTGTGTGTGTGTGTATATATATATATATATATATATGTATATATATGTATATATATATACGTGTGTGTGTATATATATATGTTTTGCTTTCTTAATAATGTCTGTTGATAAACAAGTTCTTAAGATTGTTGAATTTTCCAGTTTTACTTTTTATGTTGTTTATTGTATCTCATTTAGAAATACTTTGTCTTGCCTGAGGTCATAAAGATTTGTTTTTGTAATTTTGCTTAAAAATTGTGAGGTTCCCCCAGAAAGAATGGCCATCATAAAGAAATCAACATGTTGGAGAGGCCTTGGGGAAAAAGGAACCCTTCTCCACTGCTGGTGGGAATGCAGATTGGTGCAACCATTATGGAAAG
>PVKN010011132.1:0-21992 GCA_004027915.1 Capromys pilorides
TTCCACCACTCACGCAGGAAGACGAAGCCAGAGGGCAGGAGAGTGGGGGGAGTAGTCCAAGGCGCCAGGCTGGTTGGCGTCGCGGTCACCCAAGGCTCTGTGCCCGCGGAAGGTTCCTCTGCAGGCGAGTCCTGTATGGTCTCTGTGCTCAACTCCCTCGGCCGGCCCGACACACGCTGCGAAGGAGGCATCTTTGGACACAGTCCACCCCAGAACTTTCTGGCTCCTGGGATGGGACTTAGGGACATTTGTGTTTTGCTCCAGGCTACCTCAGTCTGACACAGTCTATTGCCCTGGGAATGGCTGGTACATGTGCTGCCGTGGGTGTGACCTGGTGGCTGCATGGTGGATGTGCCTGACTCGTGTCAACTATGTGCACGTGTGTGTGCAGGGCCTGGGGACATCTTATGTAGGTTAGGGGGGAGATTTTTCAAGTATATGAAAATCCTAGCCTGGCCCTCTCCCCACCAAGTCGTCCGCGGTTCTGAGGCACCTGACCTGAGGGGAGGGGCATGGTTTTCTCCAGGCCTGGTTTTGACCCCTCCGCTCCTCCAGGTGCCATCTTTGAGGAGAACGCAGCCAACGACGACAGGGTGTTTCAGCTGGCTGTGTCGGACCTGAGCCTCAATGATGACATCCTTCAGAGTGAGAAGATCACCTACTCCATCAAGGTCATCGAGGCCAACAACCCATTCCAGGCGGTGCAGGAAGGTAAGCAAATGCGCAGCCACGGGGAACAGCTGAGTTCCCAGTGTTCCCCGGGCGGCCCAGTGCCACCTGCAGGCAGCCGCGGCTTGCGGGGTCCAGAAGGCAGCGAGCTTAACGGGAACATTCGGGGAGGCCTCGCGAACGACGCTTCTTGGCCGCGGGGTGGGCACGCAGGCGGAGGCTCCGGCTCCCGAGCCCTTTGTTTCTCACGTGTTTGTAGGTGGGCGTGTCTGCGCGCTGGAGACTTGTGTCGCGTCTCCCTCCCGGGTCGGCTGTGGCCCAGTGCCTCTTATGCCTGGAGCACCCGTTGGCTGAGGCAGGCCCGTGGGCCTTCTTGGCTTGCAGCCTGAAGGGTGCCGAGCGAGCTCAGAGGCTCGCACTCGCTTGTGCCAAGGTCTGAGATTCTCAGTCGCTGCGACTCTTTTCCAGGTTCGGAGCAGCTGATTTCTTTGCCTCTGCCTGGTCCGGAGGTGGGCGCTGTTTGCCCAGGAAAGAAGTGGAGCTAAGCCAGGTCTGGCTGCAGGGAAATCTAGCTCCTGTCTGAGCCCCAGCCTCCTTTGGCCTCTGGTTGGGCCCCGCCGCATGAGCAACAAGTGTGCGGCCTTGCCACCCCTTCTGCTCTTCTGTCTTGCCCTCTCCAGTCCCCTCCCCTCCCACCTAGCTCTGCTCTGCAAGCCAGGCTCCTCCCTGACACCTGCTTCATCAGCAGAGCTCAGGGCTCCCTCTGTCCCCCATAGCTGGTCAGTTTGAGGCTCCACAGTCATAGGCTTAGCTCGGGAGCTTGTGCTCTAGTGTGTTGAGGCTATTTTGGCTCAGCTGGGGAACATGATGCAGAGATCCCTCCCAGGAGGATCGTCAGGGTGAAGGACTGAGTCCTCTGCTGCCATGGGGCTGCTCACTGGCTGCTAGGTTGCTGGGACCTGAGAGGAGAAGGTGACTCAGTGATGGAAGTGGTCCAGACGGTGAGAGCGGTGCTGTGTAGGTCTTCCTTGGCAGAGAGGCCTTCTGGGGGAGTCCTGCTCCTGGGTGCATCTCTGGGGGGCGGGGACTGGCTAGCTCTGAAACCTGAAGATCTGTGATGTCTTGGGGGTTGGCATTGTGTAGGTCTGGAGTCCCAGGTGCTCTTTTGAGGTATCAGTGTGTGGAACAAGGCTGATGTCACCTGTCATGGGAACTGCTACTTCTAGCTTTGACAGATGTCTGTGTCTGGTGTCCACTGGCGTTCAGAGAGAAGAGTCCCTGCCTTTCTCTGGTTGCATTCCACGAGCAGTCTGGATGCCCTCTGCCCCTGAACTTCCTTTGTGGGTGTCCTCATCATAGGTCCTGGTGGGGCCCAGCCTTGGGGACCCTGCCTGAGGTCTGCATCATGTTGGCGCCTTCTGCTGACCTCTGAGTGTTGAGTATCCGTGCTCATTCAGTGCTTTCCAGGCTCCACCTGCCGTTCCCAAGGGGCAGAAGGTGCTGCCACACTGCTTCAGATCAGAATTGTAGATATATGTGTTCATGGTGGTTCCAGACTTGGACCTTGTTGTAAAATCTGTTTTTTTTTTACTTGTCAGTGAATGAAACAATTTAAGCAATTAAGAGAAGCCAAACAAAACACAGTGCTGGCCTCTTGACCTTCACACCCCAAGTGCATGGTTGTGCTGATGGTGAAGGCTCCATCAGGGGCCTTTTTTTGGGTTGACATCTTACTTTCCAGATCTCAGTTTCTCGGTTTCAATGACTAGAAAATTGACCTCTGAGGGTGGCAGGTTGGCTCGCTCTCAAAAGGGAGGAGGGTGAAGTTCTCTGTGCCCCAGGGCTGGTAGTGGTGTGGGTTGAGAGCCGAGGGCCAGGTGCTGTTACTGGGCTGCCTGCTGCCGGAAGATATAGGGTGGGGAAAGCTTGTGTGGTGCAGGGACATAAGTCTACATCGTCCCCTGACCTTGCACAGGCTTTGGGGTCTCTCAGGGGTGAGAGGAGCCAGCCCCTAAGGGCCTTCAAAGGGCACAGCAGTGAGCACTTACTCAGCTGGCTGCTCCCATTCTGGTCTGTGTTCTGTGGGTGCTTGTCCACTTGGTGGCCTGACCCCTGCCTGGTGTCTGCCTCATCTCTCTCTCCGGGGCCTGGATGTTCATTGCCGCATAGACTTGGTGTGTGGAAGTGGCCATCTTGGGCTTCTACACTGGAGGAGCCCCTGGGAGTTGTGGGGGCCTGGGAATGGAGGCCTCACTGCCCGTTTGGCTTGCCGTCACCCAGAGAGATCTTGCTGAGATCCTGCTTCCCCTGGGGAAGCCTTGGCTCTGCTCAGAACTCCCGGTTCCAGATCTGTTAAAAGGGAGCAAGATAACTGCAGCACCCACCTTCTGGGATTATTGGGAGAATGAAGTGAGGGAGAGGTGTATAAATTGCCCAGGGCCTGTGGTGCCCAGGGCCTCTGTAAACACTGAGCATCAGCCACAAGTCCTTCTCAGTGTCTCGCAGGCTGTTGATATTTTCAGCTGCTGTGCAAGGCTTCTTAAGAGTGGATTCCTTGAGAGAGGACCCTATGTGACCTTTTCGTTTTTAGCTTTTATTCTTTTGTCTCCAATTATAAGAGAAATGTATTGCTACAATGGCTTGTGTTGCTTTAAAAATGTAGAAAAGGAAGAGGCCAAGGCATGCTCATCAGATAAAAACGTGGAAGGTGCCCGAAAGTGCTCTGAGTCCTGCTGCTGTTACTTCCGCCCAGTCCGTTTTCCTCCTGCTGTACAGCATGAATGCAGAGGGCCCTGTTTGGATCATTTGCATGTCCTGTTTTCTGTTCATTTGTCATGTCACTGGCTTTTTCTAAAACCACTGTGAACTATCTGAAACATTGTTCCTGGTGGCTGCCTATGTTTTCCAATATTCAGTGTTTAAAAAAAATGAAATCATTTATGCTGATCTATACGTAATCAAGTATTCGTGAAGAAAACAAGGAACTACTAGGGGGGCTATGTTGGCTCTGATAGTTGTACTATATATTTTTTTCTTCTTTGAGACAAGATCTTACTATGAGGCCCAGGCTGGCCTCCAACTCATGGCAATCCTCTTGCCCCAGCTTCCTGTGTGTTTCGGCTACAGGCATGTGCCACCATGCTCAGTTTATACTGAAATTTCTCCAGGCTGATTTTGTAAGAGCTGCCTACAAACAAGGTATCTTAGGATAGTTAGACAATCCATGTCAAAGAATGGATCACATATAATATGTGCTTGATGAGGATTTACAGTTAGTCAATAATAACACAGCAGGGACATTGTAATCTCTAAAAGGTACCTTAGGTTTAGCTGGAAAAGTCCATGTTAACCAGTACAAAAATTTGTCTTCCTGGTACAAGAAGAGATACTAATTTGTTAAGTAAAAAAAGAATGCATTGTGCTTGAAGTGCCCGCTCAAGTGAAGGATTATATAGATGCACAAAAGGATAGGCTGAGCAGGAGCCCTGACTCTCCGGGGTCTTGTCTGTGAGTGAAGGATGAGTGTTGTTGAGTGCGCTGTGTCACAGTTTGGAAAGAGCAGCTGAAGGAGAAGGTAGGGGACAAGAAGTGTGAGAGTCAGGTTCTTTTCATTTCTGTAGGGATAGGAGGGTCAAAGCCTCACCGAGAGGCATCCCAGCACTCCAAGGGTCCCCACCAGCATCCCACCCACTCATCTGGGGTAGTGTGCTCTTCACATGGAAATAGATTTCATCCTGAAGTGAGTTGGTTAAAACAACACAAGTGTGCAGGGTATGGAACACCTGTAATCCCAGCACTTGGGAGGCTAAAGCAGGAGGATCACTGTGAGTTTGAGACTAGCCTGGGCTACAGAGTGAGCTCAAGGCCAGCCTGAACTGTATAGGGAGACCCTGTCTCAAAAAGACAAAGACAAAACAAAACAAAACAAAACAAAAAGCCACAAAATTCCCTCTCCCCAAACCCATGAAATGTAGGCCTAAATCAATCTGGGCAGAATTGGCTTCCTGGGAAGCCCTGGGGATTAGAATAGGCCCTCTACAGCTTCCCAGTGCCGCCAGGGCCCCCTTGTCTCCAGGGCCTAGAAGGTGGCTCAGGTCCTTGCATCTCCCACCTTGCTTCTCTCCCATCTTCTTTTGCCACTCTTCTGCCTCCTTCCCTTTTCCAGGAGCCCTGGTGGTTGTGCCCTACCCCCCATAACCCAGGGTGACCTTGCTATTTTAAGGTTGACTGATCTGCAAGCTGACTTCTGTCTGCAGCCTTAATTCCCCTTTGCCATGGAGTCTGGCATGTGCTCAGTTCCAGGCAGTAGCTCGCGGGCGTTGCTGTGGCCCATTATTCTACTCCCAGGTTGGCACACCTGTCTGTGCTCACGGTGGCGGAGCACATTGTCACCATGTGTGCTCGCTCCGGTTCTGCATGGTTTACTGATCCCTGTTTGCTGGGCAGGTGGGCTGGCAGCATCTGGGATACCACTGCGCCTCTCTCCAGGCCTACATGTGGTAGGCCATGGGCCTGTGGCACATTTGTTCCCCCTGCTGCCTCTGTGCTTTCTCTGTCCCTGTTCCTGGCACCATGTGGATTTAGGCACCTTCTACCTAGAACAGCGTGTTGGGGCCATTTCCCCAGCTTCTAATGGACAGAGGAGGCTGTCTCCTGGCATGCTAAGCCTGGCTTGCAGGGGTGGGCAGATAGTATTAACTGTTTGGCTGCTGCTATTGCGCTCTTCGCATTATGGAGTAACATAAGAAGAGTGCAATAGCGCTCCTTAGCAGTCAAACGGTTAATATTCCTAGGTTTGTTTATATGGGGAGTTTGGGAAACAAAGTTGTGGAAAGCTAACACAGGTCCCCAGAAAATGCTGTCCCCTAACAGGTCAGCATGTTGTGTCTGCACTGCTTCTCCTCAAACCTTCCCAACCCAGTGCGATCCTTGAATGGGATTCTCCTTGGACTTGCTACCCAGGGCCTTGCCTGTTTGTCACACTAGACCTTGATTTTTTTGTTTTTGTAGGACCGGGGTTTGAACTCATGACCTTGCACTTGCCAGGCAGGCACTTGTGCCATGGAGTGTCTCCCCAGTCCCTTAGACCTTGATTTTATTCTGCATTTCCTGTTGTATCAGTCAGCCTGGGTTAAGTTATGCTCAGTAACAAACAGTCCCAAATTTTAGTGAGTAAATGGCTTCCATCGTGGGTTAGCTCTCAGGGGCACTCTGGTGTTTGATAGCTGCCAGTTCCAGGGCCACAGGGGGAGAGAACTTGGTGGAGGTTCAGGCCAGATGTCACCTCCATTGCTTCTGTCCTGCCCCAGTGACCAGAATTCGCTATGTAGTCACAACCTATCACAGGCATACCAGAAGAATTATCCTATTATGTGCCAGGCTTTTAGGGGAAGTAGAGCCATTTGAGAGGCAGCACAGTGCTTATTTCTTGTCCGTGTCAGCCCTCCTGTTTCTTTGGTGACTTATGACAGCAACAGTACCCAAAAATCAAAATTTGAAAACCATGTGGCGGGGTCCAGCTGTCATCCCAGTACTTGGGAGGCTGAGGCAGGCTGATCACTCTGAATGCAAGGTCAGCCTGGGCTACATAGCGAGGCCCCATCTCAAAAACAACAAATCATCTCGTACTCTGAGTAATTAATTTAAAGATAACAACATGCAATGCATTAATCATTGTTACTACCGTATTTTCTTGTCCTGAACTTTTGTTTTCTCTCTGAAATAAAATTTAAAGGGCCAGCGAGATGATTCAGTGGTCTAAAGTGCCTACTAAGACAAGCTTAGGCAACCGTAGGGACTGCAGTTCGATCCCCAGCGCCACCCCCAGGGCAGGCTGAGCCGGCTATAAAAAGAAAAAAAATTTAAAAACGAAGAAAGAAACAAATAGAAGCATTTGGGGCACTGCACCCTGGTTGGGGCCTGCTCATTCTCCGGTCCATCCTCTTTGCATATCCCTTTCCCTGTGCTCCTGCAGACTTCCTGGTTGCCCTTGGTGTCGTGCTGACATTGGGCATCTGGTCATTGAACATGGACAGACCCAGCCCACTGGAGCTTGAGCTCAAACTTTCTCAAGGCACAAGGGCCAGAGGCTGCTGTGTGTATGTATGTGTGTGCGCGCATGCGTGTGTGCGTGCGTGTATGTGTGTGTGTGTGTGTGTGTGTGTGTGTGTGCGCATGTGTGGCTGGTTCCAGATCCAAGGCCCAGCTAGGTCAGGGTTTGTCTGGGAGCTCTGTGTGCGGAGTGGCTCATAGGGTCAGTGATGCTCTGCTGTATTCTTCAAAAATGCTGGGGGAGCGGATGGGATGTGCTCTCAGTGCAGGAATGTTAGCTGGGTTTCGGTACTGCTGCCAGGAGTTAGCGAGATCTAACTGTTGTACAGTGTATGTACATGTCATGTTGGATGTGAAAAACACGCACATCTGCATGTGCTGATAAGATAACTTCGTAGCACAAAGTAAGAGAGGGCTTGGGGCTGGATCCCTTCAGCAGGTCAGCCCCAGTGCCTCCCTGCAGCTGGTTTGGCTGCTCTGAGCTTGCTGTGGCCTCTGCCTGTGGGGTGGGGGCCCCACATTGTGTGGGCCTGTATCTACTGCGCTGGCCTGTCTGATTGGCGCTGGGCTCAGGAAGGAGGCGGGGTCTGTATCCACCATCTCCCCCTTGTGGGTTCACTGGGGCTCTGGGTTTTTGGCAGCTGGTTTCCTGGCTGTAGCTTAAGCTGGGGGGAGGGCTGATGAGGTGGCCCCTTCTGCTGATTATGGGTGCATAGGTAGTAAGGAAGTCAGGGTTCCCAAGGAAGAAAGTAGGGGGCCAGCAGTGTGGGCTCAGGGCTGGCCCTAGGACATTTGCCGCTGCCTGCGTGCTTTGCCCCCTTCCTTGCCCCTCTGCCAGGGACCAACAGACCAGAGGTGTTGGCCTCCCTGGGCTCCTATTCCTACTCTGTTGTGCCTGGCAGGTGGCTTAGTTTCCCCTATGAAACAGGGTGACCACACAGGGTACTGCCATGGGGTGGGCTGGGCACCTGTCTGAATGTCCCTGGCCAGGGGCCAGGCAGGGCAGCTCTGAGCATGGAGATAGTGCAGCTGCGTGTCACAAACCCTGGTGGCCCCACAGAGTCCGAGGGCCTCCCCTAATCCCTGAGGACAGCTGTGGCTTGGAGCAGAGCCCCAGCCTTTCTGGAAGTCTCAGAAGAGCAGAGGGAGGCTGGCCCTGACTGTGTGGCTCCTGTGGAGGCGGCCTGAAGCCATCTGTGCACCATGCTCGGGCGCCTGCCACCTGTCACTGTGTAGTGTTTTAATTTCACGTCAGCTTGCCTGTTTCAAGTGCACATAGTGACTGGAACCTGACCATCAGATGAACACACCTCATCCTGTTTGTTAGAAGGGGTTGGGCAGGTCTGGGTTCAAATCGCAGCTCTGCCTAATTAACTGTGTAGTCTTGGGAGGCTGAGATAGGAGAATCGCAAGTCTGAATCTAGCCTGGCAACTTAGAGCATTAGGCCCTGCCTACAAAAAACCAAAAAGAGCTGGGGATGTAGCTCAGTGAGAAGGCCCTGGGTTCCATCTGTAGAACTGCAGAAAACAAAAGGAAATGTCACTTTCTCACTCTGAGCCTAGCTTTCCACGTCTGTGACCTTGGCTGGCACCTAGGGCTAAGGGTGGGTGTGCCTGTCACAGAGCCCTGGTGGGGATGGTGTGCCATTGCTCCATGTGAGCACCTGGGCCCAGTTTGGGGTTTGCTGGGCATCTGGCAAGGCTTCTGGGGCTGAGGTGGGGGTGGTGGTGGCTGGGGCTGCATGGGGTACTGTGTCCCTGTCCCTGTGCGCTGAGCCTGTTGGGCAGGCAGTGCTGAGGAGGGCCCCGAGGAAGCTCACGTTGGACCCCTGGGTGTGGTATGCAACCTGGGTCAAGTGCCTTGTCCTGGCTATGTGCCCATGTGAGCATGCAGGTGTGCAGCTGTGGTGCCAATGTGGGGGCGCACCTGGCAAATCCAAGGCCTGCTCGCATAGGACCCTGAGATGCCATGGGCTGAATGTTTTGTGGGAGCCCTGACCTTCAACATGATGGCTTTTGGATGTGGGGAAAAATGAAGTTTCCATGCAGTTCTGAGAGCAGAGGCCCAGCCATGGGGTTAGAGAGACCCCAGGGAGCTTCCCTTCCACTCCACTGTGGGAAGGACACAGTGAGGTGGGCCACACACAAGTTGGGCAGAGTGCCATCCGAGGTACTGACCACACCAACAGCTTGGCCTTGGGCTTTTGGCCTCCGAGTGGTGAGTGTGTGTTAAGCTGCACCCCAAGGCTCCTGGAGCACCTGCTAGCTGAGCTGGGAGGAGCACCCTTGGCACCCTCGGCTGGCAGGGCCTGCTGACTTGGACTTCCCTCCCAGGGCCTCAGTGCCTGGCACACTTGAGTTCCGTGCCTGGCGGGTGACATCTTAGGAGCCAAAGGTTTGTGGATGCCTGAGGTTGGGCCGTGCCGATCTCTGACCCTTGTGTATGCTGGTCCTCCCCACAGCCTTTAAGCATTGCAGCACAAGCACTGTGCCCTGTCCAGAAGTTTCGGGGCATGTAATCTGGAGCTTGCTTGTATCTTACCTTTTTTTTTTTTTTTTAATGCATCTGGTACAAGGTCTCACTACATGGCTCAGACTCATAGTGATCCTCCCATTTTCAGCCTCCCCATCACTAGGATTACAGGTGTGCGCCACCACGCCCAGACTTGGTGGCTGTCTCAGCACAGACAGGGGCAGAGCTGGTGTAGCACGCCGTTCTGGGGGTCCCTGAGCTTGCGTAAGCAGGCATTTGGTCTGCTGAGCTATCCTGCTGGCCCTAAGCACATGTTTCTTTAGGGTTTCAACCTTGGTTTCTCACCTGTCAAGTGGGATCAACCACTTCTGGCTGGGGAATTCTGTTGCGATTCTGAAGCAGCAGGGTGTCTCCAGTGGGTCATCCACATACAGTAGGTGCCCACGCGTCTTGGAATTGACCCTGTACCAGGCACTATGGGCACAACAGACCAGGGTCCAGCCTCAGGAACCGTGGATCCAAGCCAGGCTCCATGGAGACAGCCAGCTTGCATGAGTGGCCGATGGCCCTCGTGTAGCTCTCCCTGGGCTCAGGTGTAGCTGCTGGCTGGTGGCCCTTGGTGACTGCATGGCCTTCTTGCCTGGCTGCCAGCAGGGCCTGGGTAACAGCGTTCTGTTGCTGTCATTTCCTTCCCTGCAGCTCTGGGCTGTGTCCTGGTTCAGACCTCACTTTGGCCACACACGAAGGGATTCCGTGGCCAGGCACTGCCCCATTCTTGGGTCTCTGCCCCTGCCCTGGATGCTTTTCCCTTGGTGGTTCCAGAGAGAGGATACAGGGAGCCAGCGTTGCTGACTACAGGGCTGGGGTCCGCAGGGATGGCGCCTCCCACTGGCAATTGCAGGGCCTTTCCTGAGTCAGGCCGTGGCTGCTGGGCACCTGCTGTGTGCGCTGGGCAAGCTCTAGCTAACAGTGGCTTGCTCTCCTTTGCGGACAATTTCATCTGATTTCATCAGTGCCTCGGAGCGGTGGAGAGGGTCTTCATGCATGTTCTAATTCATAATTTCACAGTAATTTAAAAAACTGAAGATATTGGTTTTCTTTCTATTAGTGAGATGGTGACAGCCAGTAAAGCCCACTGTCTTTTTATAATCGGATTTAAATTGTTTTAATTATACAGCCCATATTCTCCTGGTAACATACCATCTCTGTGAGTTAATGGGCTTTGAAATCTTCCTTTGTTTCATATGCTATAGATACAGATTTTTTTGTTAAATGATTTATTTTATACATAGGAATCCAGGAAATTAGCTATGAGGCAGCAGAAGATGATCATGGGGAGGTCCTGTTGTGTTAGAAGATGGCAGATAAATGCCTGCAGAAGCACTTACCTCAGTTCCTGCATGGGCTTTGGAGTGCATTGTCTCTGAAATGTGGTTTTCAGGGCCCAGGTGATGCACAGTACAGGAAAGGGGTGTGCAACTGAGAGGCTGCTCTGTGAAGTCTTCCAGTGTGAATGTCAGAAAGGAAAGACCCACCCACCACCACCCATCCAATCATCTGTCCATGCATCCACTCATCCATCCAGTCATCTGTCCATCCTTCCATGCACCCACTTAGTATCCATCCAGTCATCTGTCCCTCGATCATTCCTCCCAACATTCATCCAATCATTTGTCAATCCATCCATCTGTCTGTCTGTCCATCCATTCATTTACCACCCCTTCCTCTGTCCATCTATTCATCCACCCACCATCCATTCATCCATCCATCCAACCACCACCCATCCAGTCCTTTATCCATCAGCCCACCTGCCACTCCCCACCACCTATCCACTCATCCCTTCATCTATCTATCCAGCCATCCTGAGTGTCCATTGAGGCCCTGGTCTTGAACCTGGGTCTACATAGCCGAGAAAGCCATGCTTCCTGCTTTTAAAGAACTTGGGCTTTGCAAAAGAACATTTATATATATGGCTTTCACAGAAGACAATCTCAGTTGTTAGTGCTTCTTGGGATTCGCTGCCCGGCAGGATGACAGTACCATGGTTTGCTTGTGCCTGCTGCCCACCGTGTAGAAGGGCTACCATGTACCACACTCTGGCTGGTGCCCCCAGGTGGGGGCAGTGTCTTTCTAGGGTCATGTGCAGTATGGATTGCTCTTTGAATCTCCTTTCTCTAGATGTCTCTCAGCCATGCTGTGCCCATGCTGCTTTTGGGACTGGCCCAGCCTGGCTGAAGGACCAGACTGGGTCCCTGACCTGGCCTCTACTGCCCCACTGGTCAGCCTGAGTGTCCTGGCCACTGCTGGGGACCTTCAGGGGACCTGCCAAGTTTCTCCAGCCCAGCACAGTCCTGCTGGCTCCTGGTGTGGCTCAGCCAGCTATGTGTGGGAAGGGAGGGCAGGGTTTAGCCCTGATTTCCCTACTGTCTCCCCTGAGCCTCCCTGGCCTGGGTGAGGTGTGTCTGGGTCTGGGACCAGCAGTGTGTGTGGCCGTGGTAGTTGCTGCCCCCCTGATTTCTGATGCCTCTGCACCAGCTATTGGGGTGATGAGTCCTTCTTCAGGGCTCTCTTCTGCCCTGCTGGTGTCCAGTTTTCAGGCCAGATTCTTTGCTCAGCCCATAATGGAATTCTGGAGTTAGTGTCCTGAATTCTCGATGTTGGCCATGCCTGGGATCCCTGGCCTAAAGCTGCAGGATGTACCCCTCCCTGTACCCCAAGATCCAGGTCTCTAAGTAGAGTCTTCTGGGGAGATGAGCTTTCAGAGATCCTGTTCTGGCTTCCAGCCTTGTCTGCCAGGCAAGCATGTGACAGGATTCCCCTCAGCCCGACATCCTGGTGCTGCAGCTCAGGCTCCACAGACATAAATGCTGTGCTCACAGCAAGGGACCACATGTTGTGAAATGTGACTGAGGTTTCGTGACACGTGCTCTCTTGCCATGTGCCTGGTATTTATAGTTGACCAGGAGCTGCAGAGCTCTGGTGGCTGGGTAGGGTGAGATGCTCAGGCCAAGGGATGGGGGGAAGGCTGCCGAGAAGCCACTGACCGTGGTAGCCACCTGCATGGCCTTTCAGGTCACAGCTGCACTGGGGTGGCCACCAGAGAGTCATCCAGATCTCAGTGTGAACAGGACTATCTCCCTCTCTGGAGCTCACCTTTCCTTTATCCTGCTGGTTTGGAGGCTCTTGCTTTAAGGATGGACCTTGGGGACTGGAGAGGGAAGCTCAGTGGGGCAGAGCAGCCTTGCTGGCATGGGGTGTGGCAGCATGGGCGCAGGAACAGTGTGTTTGAGCTCTGGAGAAGTCCAGGCAGGGGTGTGCCAGTGGGGGTGCCTGCCCTGGGAGGGCTCCCCACAGGGGGAAGACCCAGGCAGTTGGGTTTGTTGGTGGAGAGAATGACAGGACAGGTAGCAGGTTGAGGCAGAATGGGCTTCATGGTGCCTTCATCCCAAGCAGGCCTGAGCAGGGTGGGCTGGGCAGGCAGGGAGCAGGGCTGGCTGTGCCTGGGGGCTGAGGACCACCACCCTGCATCCAGGCATCACCGCTCCACTGTCTCAGGCCTGGACTGCCTTCGAACTTTGTGGGCTGGTGCTCTGGCTTCTCTTGTTCTTTCCTTCCTTTTTCCCTTCCTCCCTTCCTGGAATTGGGTGTTACCAGCATTGGCAGCATGCACCTATATTCCCAGTACTCTAGGAGGTGAAGGATACCAAGTTCAAGCCCAGCTTGGGCATTTCATTGTCTTACTTAGAGCATGTGTCAGAAATTCACAAAGGGGCTGGTGAGATGGCAGCGGTCTAAAGCGCCGGCTTAGATAAGCTTAGGCAACTGTAGGGACTGCGGTTTGATCCCCGGCACCACGTGCTGCACCAGCCCAACCCCAGGGCAGGCTGAGCCGGCCATAATAAAAAAAACAAATTCACAAGGGCTGGGGATTAGCTCAGTGTGAAGGCCGCAATGCCAATGTTGGGAGAATAAGGTCCTGTGCCCTTCCTGTCTCCTAGCAGCAGCCCCCTCTCTGTTCGTCCCCCTGTTGCTGGAGCCTTTCCTGTACCATTTAGAGCATCACACTGTCATCTACTTTCCATTCACCCACTGTGGACCCCTGCCTTGCTTTTACGACGCAGGCACCAACTTTCCACTGCCTGTGCCCCATCTCCACCAGTAGCTTCAGGAGGGCAGGATCACTGTCTAGGGGTTCCTTCTCTGGCTATGTTTGCTGGCAGGGGCTCCATCTACACCCGGTCCCTGGGTGCCCAAGTACTCCCGAGCTGTTGCCAGGCCCTGGCCTGGGCAGTGTCTCATGATCTCACATGGGGGCTCCTCCATCGCCTCCCCGCCAGCGTCCATCATCTGCTTTGTCAGTAAGGTAACGCTGCTGTTGCCTCCTGGGGTGACCTGTGGGTCCTAGGGGGAGGGGTGAGGTGAGCTTCCTATAGCCAGCCCTGGAACGTATCCCCGGGAGCAGTGGGTCATGGTCATGGCTGTGGGCAGCACCAGCTGACCTCTGGGTCCACGCTTAGACAGGCAACTCAACTGGCCAGCATGGCCCTTGGGAGCAAGGTTCCCAGGGGCCCTGGCCTAGCCACTGGTTTACTTGTCCCCTTCCTCTGATGACCCCAGCATCTGTAAGACTTCTATGAGCTCAGGGCTCCAGAGGCTCACGGGAGAGGCACACAGTTGCTCGTTGATATCTAGCTAAAGCCAGGCACTATGCTGGGTGCTGGGGCCAAGGTGGGAGGGCTCACCTTTATGTGGAGAGGAGGCCAGAGGCAGCCCTATGAGGCAGCCTGGTGGGATCAGTAAAGATCTCCGAGCTTCTCATTGGTGACAGGGGCATAGTCGCAGGCCCCACCTTCAGGCTGTTTTGAATTTTTGTGGGTGCAGATCTCACTTTCTGGGGGCGCTCACCACCTGAAGGTGTCTCGTACCCCTCTGTGCTGTGAGGAGTCTAAGGTGACTCTTACAAGGCCCTAGGATCTCATGGGGAGGGGAGGGGGAGAGAGGAAGGTGAGGGAACAGCTGTGCTGGACAGAGTAGTAAAGAAGGGGACAAAACGACAGCCCAGTGGCTCTGGGGCAGGCTGGGCTGCTGACTGTGACACCTGTGGTGCTGGGCTTGACCATGGAGAGTAGAGGAAGCACCCTGACAATGTTGGTGGCTATAGCCGGGGTGCTGGGGTAGCAGCCTCCCAGATGGATACCAGCCAGGGTACCTTGGCCACATGGTGCATGGATCCAACATACCCTGGCCTTTGGCAAAGGGGATTCAGGAAAGGCTGGGCTGTAGCTGTATCTTTTGTGACTCTGCCTGATTCCATGTTTTCCTTTTTTCCTTCCTTTTTTTTTTTTTGGTCAAACTCATCCTCTACCTCAGGTACTCTTCCTGCTTGGCAAAAACAATGGGGAAGAGTGATCACATTCTGATCTACTCCAAGGGAGAGGTTCTCAGAGGACTGTAATTGGCTCAGTCTGGGTCTTGTGTGCCCAAGAACCAATCAGTGCTACCAGATACACGGATAACCTGATTGGCTTATCCCGGGTCACGTGCCCACCTGAGACCCAGTCAGCAGTTCTAGATATAGGGATAATCTAATTGGCCCATTTTGGATCATGTGTCAAGTACTATGTACCTCACTCCTCTAAGACCACGTGACTGTGTGGAGTTGGACAGAGTTCCTGAAGGATGGGAAGGGCTGTTAGTGGGATAAGGTGACAGATTTTGCTGGCCAGTATGTGTCATTCAGCATGGACATGCTAGCCCACTAGCAGTGCTTCTTGCTGGGCACTCTGGTTGCTGGCCTCATGCCCCTCCCTGTTGTGTGCAGAACCACATGTGCTGACAGGTATTATTCTTGCAGCACAAAGCTCAGAGCCTCCCAGCCTGCCTGGCGTTGCACCCACCTGAGGAATGGCCCATTGTGCACACACTTAGTTGTCTGTTGGCCGATCAGTGAGGGGGTTTGGCTGTTAGGCAGGGGTGTGTGTGTGTCAGAATCTTTCTAGAATGTGTGCAGGTGAGTGGGCGACACTCCGGTGAGATCATGGAACTGTCAGGAACAGTTTATAGCTGTGTTCCCATGGAGCCAGGCCTGGTTATGACTCCACATGTTGCTGCTGGCAAATGAGGTTTGTCACCTAATCACCATGCTTTCATACCTGTGTGAAAACCAGCCCAGGAGCTAGCTGATCAGGGCAGTCCAGGGGTCTGGGACCCCAGGGGATGGTGGGCAAGAAGTTGTCTTTTTATCCAGATGAGGAGGCCAGCCTTGGACACCTGCTCAGACCTCTTCTACTGCCTGCTTGTGATACAGTCAGAAACAGGGACACTAAGCCACTTCCTTCCCTTTATTCAGTGGTGGGCATAGGCTCTCCCCCAGCCCCAGTTACCTGTGCTTAAGCTCAGGTGGTTCTGTTGATGCCTGGGTGGTAGAACATTACTTCTGACACCGGTGAGAGATGACGTGGGAGGTGCCTGGAATCAGAGGTGTCTGTCCTTTAATATCAGAAACCTGAGTCGAGTGCAGGCTCCAGAGTTCCTCTCCTGGGTTTCTGTTCCTTCGTCCTGTGCTTGCTTCTGTCCTGTGAACTTCAATAAATGTAGCTATTCACTGCTTACTCCAAAGTGTGTGCTTGGCAACTCTTTCCTTGTCAACACAAGGACTTGGACTATTTGGGTTTTTTTGGTGTGACATTTGGGCTCCAGAACAAGCCCCAGCCAGCAGGCTGTGTGCTGCTGTGTCCTCGTGTCCCTGGGATGCCATGAGACCTGTCTATTGCCCAGCCGTGTGTGCCACGGAGACTCCTTGCAGTATGACCCGGCGTGCCCCACTATGGGCACATCTTGCTGGGAGTGTGGTGAAGACACTGCCTTCTTAGCGAGCCTCGCCACATAGTGCCGACCCGGAACCGAGGGTCATCTGCCTCTGATGTCTGTGATCAACAGGCTGGGCGTCTCAGCTACTTCTCTGGCTGGTAGGGGCCTCTGTGTCTCCCAGGGGCCCCAGGGCCTCATCCTGTCATGGTCCCCAAGATAAGAGGGGGACATGGAAGGCTCCTCTGGTTGCCTGGAGACAGGGCCCCAGGAAGTTGCGGTGTTTGAAGTCAGAGTTCCAGAGCACTAAACTTCAATCTTGGCGAGGTTATTCACCATGATACCTCCTCTTGGAGCTGCTGCCACCAGCCCAGGGCTTGCCATGTGGCCACCTCTGTGCTGGGTGCCAGGGACACAGCAGTGAGCAGAATGACCTCAGGCCTGGGGTGGGGACTAGTTTTACAGTGTTGGAGAGACCAGCTCTGATGCTGGGTATGTGATACAAGCTAGATGCATCTCTGGAGATAGTGCCCTACGTCGGCATGTTGGAGGCTCTAGAAAGGCCTGCATTCAGGAAGCCTAATAACTTGATTTCTCTTTCTTTCTTTTTCTTTCTTTCTTTCTTTCTTTCTTTCTTTCTTTCTTTCTTTCTTTCTTTCTTTCTTTCTTTCCTTCCTTCCTTCCTTCCTTCCTTCTCTCTCTCTCTCTCTCTCTCTCTCTCTCTCTCTCTCTCTTTCTCTTTCTTTCTTTCTTTCTTTCTTTCTTTCTTTCTTTCTTTCTTTCTTTCTTTCTTTCTTTCTTTCTTTCTGACAGGGTCTCACTATGTAACCCAGGCTGGCCTTAAACCTTTGGCCATCCTGCCTCAGCCTCCTGCATGCTGGGATTATAGGATAGGTGTGCACCACTACACCTAGCAACTTTAGTGCGTTGGACATCTGTGGGCTTTGTCGTGCGTGGTCCATCACATCCTGTGCCCTTAGGCTCTGTAAACCTTGAGGTGGCAGATGTAAGAGTCAAGCAGAAAGCCTGTATGAAGGAGCCTGCAGTGACTGTGTGATTTCCTTTGTTGGAGTCTTCACAGAGGCACAGCGACAAGGCAACCCCCTGTCCCCCATGGCTTCATGTCAGCCTGAGACGACTGACAGTGTCAACTGCTTGCAGGTTTAATGGTGAGGGGGGAGGGAATACTCTAAGCCTTGCTGGAGCCTGGCTTCTCAAACATGCTAGCAGCTGGGCTGGGCCTGGCAGAGGAAGTGTACCAGTTACTCCTAAGCCACAGCTGCGGTCTCACTGGCTGGATGTTCACAGGCCTGTGCTCTCGAGGCGGCCCATCCAGTGTGTGGTCAAGGAGGCTCAGCTTCCTCCTCTGGAGCATCGGTACCACCTTGCCCAGCATTTGGTGGCACTTAGGTGGGACTAGCATCTTTTCTGTGCCCCTAGAACCCAGTGCCAGAGGGCTTTGAAGGATGCTGAGGAGTTCGTTACATAGTAGTAGAAGGTACTCCAGGTACAAAGGCATAGACAAAAGGTCTGAAAAAGTGTGATATTTGATGTAAGCCACACCCAGGCAGGGAGTGCCCTCTTCACAGCTGAGCAAGTGACAGAAACCCTTTCCAGGCCTAGAGGTCAGCCCCCTGGGGGACCTGCTTCCTGTACCAGGTGACAGCCGAAGGGCAGCCCCACCCAGCCTGGAGAATGTACTCCCTTTGCCCTGGCAGCCAGCAGCAGTAATGAGGGAGAAGGAATGCATTATTTTAATTATATGCTCTTACCACCTAATTAGAATTTTAATTGATACGTGAGCAGGTTACCACAGGCACAGGCAGGGAAGGGGCTGGGTGGTTCTGGTCCTTAGTTGGGCAGATGGAGGGGCTGGGAGAGAAGCTTGGCCTTTGGCCATGTAGAGCCAGGCTGGGGCTTCTGGGGAGAGAGGGGGTTTCGTGCATGTACCCAGCCAGCTTTCAACCTATATTGACAGAGCCTTCAAATTCATGATCACCCAGCGTTTACAGAGGCTTCCAAACAGTTCTGGCAGCACCCTCCCTTAAGGAGGGCTACAGGTGGACATACATAGCTCATGGATGAAACAAATTATCACAGAGCTTGAGGTAGGCTTCCCTGTCTGGTGCAGACAGGGAAGGCTTCCTGGAAGTCACTTGAGCTGGGGTTTTAGAGCAGGAATAGGAGTTGAGGAGAGCACTTTTGTGGATGGAGGGTGTGTTCTCCCAGGTGGCATCAATGTGGGAGTGTGGGCTGTGAGGGCTGGAGGTGGCCAGGTGGAGCGTGGGGCTTCTGAGTGTTGTGTCGAGCAGGGGAGACTCAGGGTGAAGGTGAAGCATTTGTCCTTCAATGGAGGCTGGGGTCAGGGAGACTCCTGTTTGCAGCCTTTGGGCCTGGGCATAGCCCAACCCTAGCCCTGATGCCTGGTGAAATGGGAACCCCTGTGCCTGCCATTGGGCAGGATCTGGGCCACCTATGAGAGCTGCCCGGAAATGTGAGGGAACCCTGAGAGCCCCCAGGTTGCTCCTGTTCCTTAGTCTCCCTGCACCCCTGTGGGCAACTTCTTCTGTGACTAGTGCTGCTGTCCTCGGCCTTCAACCCAACTTCAGTCCTCTCAGCAGTCACACAGAGGTGTGCGTACATGCATGTGCACACATGTGCATACAGCACATTTAGTACATCTATGTACACACATACACACACGTATGTGCACATACACCAGGTCAGCAAAATTCATGCACATACACCATGTCAGCAAAATTCCGGAGCTATTAGGAGGAGTAAAGCCCTACTGTGGAGGTAGATGGAGGCATGAATGCACACACACACCTGCCTGCAGGAAGCTTGGAGTTTGATTTTGCTTTCTTCTGAGGATTCCACTGCATGTTGCCGATTTCCCCTGCAGCCTGCCCTGGTGCAAATTCATACAGACTCACTTTGAATTTATTTGATTCCTTTGAGACACAGTCTTGCTGTGTAGCCCAGGCTGGCCTCGAACTAATGGTGACCCTTCTGCCTCAGCCTCCCCAGTGTGTGCCACCCTGCTCGGCAGCTGTCACATTTTACACAGTGGCTGAGAATGCATTCTTTTTTACTACCTACTCACCAGATTCCTCTCTTAATAGATATTTAGGTTTGCTCTAGTTTTTCATGATGATAGAATATGTTTGGATGAAAATTCTCACGTGTCTGATTATCTTTCTAGGTGAGTTCCAGGCTGGGCCTTCGCCTGGCTGTGCAGCACATAGGGTTGCTCTGCCAGGTTGCCCTTTGGAGAGCTGAATGAGTTCGCGTCCCACCATGAGACATAGGGAGCACCTGCTCGCGTGTTCATGTGACACTTCACTTTGCTTTCTGTGACTTCCAGGCAGTTCATTGTTGTCAGTTGGCGTTTACCTAATGACTAGGAGGTTCTTCCACCTACATAACTTGTCAGCCTTGCAGGTCTTCATTGTTAATAAAAAGTAGTCTCTGGTTCACTTAGGTATCCAAGGAGTTCTCTGCCAACAGCTGACCATGAGCTCCTCTATGGCTGGGCGAGTATGCTGGGAAGAATTGAAGAGTAGGGTGCAGTCATCTGTGGCTCATGAATCTGTTGTGATGGCCACCATTGTCACAATATTGCTGTCCTTCTTGGCTTTTTAAAGCATGCTTGTCCATGGTGCGTGTCCTGTGGTGACAGTGTGCTGTCTGCCATTCCATAGGTATGACAAGGGCTGGGTAGATAGCTAGCATACAGCAGTGTGGCAGTGATGCCAGGGTCCCTTGGGGTGCAGGGATTTTGGGCCACTCTGCCTCCACATCTAACTCAAGAAAGTGGCACCAGAGTGTGCATACATGTAATACTTGTGTTAGCTTGTCAGGGTAGCTTAAAGTAAAAGCACATGTTTTTCCTTTAGTACTGAGGGTGGAATGCAGGACCTTCATGCTCAGCTTCATCCCTTTTCTTAATTTTTTATCTTGAGGCAGGGCCTAAGTTGCTAAGTTGCCCAAGGAGGACTTGAACTTGAGATCCTTCTGCCTCAGTCTGTCAGAGTGCTGGATTACAAGTGCATGCCATCCCACTCAGCTTAAAGTTGAATTCTTTTTAAATGTGCCTTGATTTGTGATCTCACTGTACTGGCTGCCTCGTGGGTGACCTGGCACCTGCTTTTCTTTTGCCAATCCTTTCACCTGTGATGCGCCTGCCGTGTGGCCCAGCTTCCACGTCACGGGCGCCCACAACCCTGGCATCCTCAGCTCAGCTCCGTGGTTATTGTTTTTCTGAGGTACCTTGTGGTGTCTCCATGGCCTTACATTTTAATTCTGGTTTCCTGGTCTATTTGACCTGCTTTCTCCTACTTCATTAATTTTTCCCCTCTGCTTTCGTGTGCGGTTCAGACCTCTTTACCCTTCTTTCAACTTTCACATATTCAATTAAGTAAATAAATGCGCGGAGGAAGGCACACAACTCTTATGAATAATCATCAGCTACTTGTCAGCGCCGGTGTAAATGAAAAGGTGGGTCTGTCACCGGGGCTCTGAGTGCTGAGCTCCATAATCCAAGAGCTGTCACCTTCGTCATAATGACACTCCCAGCCAGGGATGCGCTGTTGTTCCTCACGAGTGTGGGGTCTCTCGCGTTTTTAGCAAAGTTCTGCACTTTTCTTTGTATAGGTTTTGCACATTTCTTATTAGTCTTATCCTGGGGGTTGTATAGATTTTTGCTTCTAATATGAATGTGCTTTCTTTTGGATTACATTTTCTAATTGGGAGAACTGGTGTACACAGAAGTATTGATTTCCGCGCATCGATTTTGTATCTGCGAGCTTTGCTGAACTCTCAGATGGGTTGGAATAGCCTACTGGCTATTTCTCTTGGCTCTGGTCGGAGGGTGCTCAGGTTTGTGATGAATCCTGACAATGCTGTCGTGTCCTTTCCCACTCGTGCTGCGTTTCTTTTTCAGCTGTTATTGCTTGTTTCGGTTTCGAGCAGCGCAGAATGCCACAGTGGCTGGGAATCCTGAGGTTTCGCCACTAGGGATCCTGTTGGCTGCGGCGTTCCTGGTACCTTTATGGGGAGGCAGCTCCTTGGCACCCCAAGTTTGTCACGTGTGATGAGGGGTTTCACCAAGAGGGCCCTGTAAGTAATACAACACACCCTGAGAAGCTGGGGGTTTGTGTGGTGCATTTCCCACTGTTGGCTGGCACAGCAGAGCCCGTCTGACCAGTGTGGAAAAAGCTCCGGCCCCGAAGTCCTCTGGCACTAGTTATTGCTTTGGGATCAGCTCATGTGTGGTGTGTGTCCTTCCTCCTCTGAGAATTTCCGCTGTGGGAAGTTGAATGTGGGTGGAAAGAGTGTGGTGTCTCCTGACCTCAGACCACAGTAAGTGTGTAATAAAGTGAGTATTAATAGCCATATGGTTGACATGTGAAAATCATCCATGTTATTATTTTTTTACCTTCTGGAATCTGGAAGAAAAATGTTGATCTTTTTTTCTTTGTGGTCCTGGGGATGGATCCTAGGGTCTTCACACTGAGCTACATGCCCAGCCCTTTTAAAAATTCTTATTTTTGGGATAGGATTTCACTAAATCCCTAAGTTACCCAGGCTGGGTTGGGATTATAGACATGTGCCACTACACCCATCCCTGATTGAACAATGTTTAAGTCACCTTCATTTTTAAATTGATTAATTAATTTTTGTGGTACCCGGGATTGAATTGGGGATCTTGCAAGGCAGGCGCTTATGACACTGAATTATCTCCCCAGCCTTCACATCAACTTTATGATTGAGGATTTTGTTGATTTTCCTTTAGTTGTCAGTTTTGTTGTATTTCTTTTGAAGCTGTGTTGTGATGTTCATAAATGTCCTAGTGGTTCTGTTTTTGGTGTGGGCCATGTCTTTTATCAATATGAAATCTCTTTTCATTTGAGTACTTTCCACTTTGAATTCTGTTTTGTCTGATAAACACCTTTTTCTGGGTTATCTTTCACTTGGTGTTGTTTTTCTC
>PVKN010011133.1:0-11775 GCA_004027915.1 Capromys pilorides
ACCAATCTTACATACCTATATCTATTAATCTAAAAAGATTTGATGATGAAGATATGTAATACAACCATTGTTAAATTTTTGTTCTTGTTTTGAGATTCTGTACTATATGTACTCTTGCTTGTTACTGTTTTTCTATCTTTGTTTCTGCTGTTTTTACTCTTTAAAATAAAATTTTAAATATTCAAAAAAAAAAAAAAAAACTAAAAAAAAAAACACCTCGACGCCTTCTCAGGGGGTAGTAGCTACACAGTGCATGCCTGTGGCTGTGGGCTCCTCCCCACCCTCACCACCTCGGCACCATCATCCCTGCTCATGTATCGGACACACACTGACCAAGTTTCTGCAAGGTGCCAGGCAGGTGCCAGGCAGGAGCCAGGCAGGAGCCAGGCCCCGGAGCCAGCAGGGATCGGTGTGTCCTTCGGGAGTCTGCAGGCCTAGAGCCAGCACAGAGCTCTAAATGAAACGCATAGCCAGGGAGTGGGCAGTGTGGAGAGCAGCGTAGTGCGTGGCCATAGGTGGAGGGGTCGAGCTAACTACACCCCTCACTGCCCGGGGGCTGATGGGTCTGGGCAGCTCGGGCTTTTCCACTGTTTTGCCCATATCGGCAGGTATCATGGTCAGATTTAGGTTACCCTGGGTCTGGGTTTCCTCTCCGTCATGACTTAGGTTTAGTCGGCCTGCCCAGCTCCACCCACCTCACCTCTCAGCCCAGGCTCCAGGGGACTAAGACAGGCTTTCTTCCACTTGGTCTTTTGGGATTTACTCTGCTGGTGCCTCCTACCCTTGCACCCACTCTGTCCTCAGATGGCAGTCAGTGCCCCCCAGCCCCATGTCCCACATGCCTGCTATAGCCCATTCACCCACATCACCCAGTTGCTCCTCATCCTCATGCAGCTGAGGGGCCGTGAGCCACGGACCTCCACCCACCCCTGCCTCGGGCTCTCTTGCAGTTGCTTCTGCCCCAGCACCAGGCCTGCACTTGAGAAGATGCCAGGCGACGTCGTCGCGGTGACACAAACCCTCAAGAGCTCATTTCCTGAACTCCATACCTTTGCAAAACTGTTTTTGTTTTAGTTTTTAAAATACATTCAGCCTGGGGGCCTTGCCCACTTCTAAACTTTTATGGAATCCCTAAAATATTGTTTATTTGACTCTTTTTCCACACATGTGATTTTTTAAAAAGTCTGTGACCAAGAAAAGATAGCAAATAGGGAACACGGAAGGGGGATGAAATTACAAGCTAAACACAGGTCGAAGACAATGATGAAAACACCTGTGACGATGCCAGAGGTGAACTAAATGAGGGGGTTTCCTAGTGGCCAAAGCAAAGAGGGAGAAGGGTCAGCCTCAGGGCCGACTCCATAGGACAGAAACAAGCTGACTGTCTAGAAATTCAGGTTTTCCTAAATTTGAAATCTGAAGAAAATCTCTTCACTGGCTCCAAGTAAAGGTGGTGCTGGGGGGTAAGGAACCATATTGGTGAGCAACACCCCACAGTGCGAATTTCTGCAGGCCCTTCCTGAGGAGCATATTCAAAACTCTTGGTGGCATACCTCTGCCAGCTCACAGGTCTGGGCAAGCTGATGTGGGCAGTGCTGGTTGGTCTCCAGCCGGGGTGATCACCCTACAAGTGAGCAATACCGTCAAGGAAAACCCTGGAGGCTGTGATGGCGACTATGGCCAGTAGGGGCAGAGTTATCCACACAGCAGAAGAGCTTGAGAAGTAGGGTCCTTTGGATGGGAAGGTTCTATGGTTTCTTTAAAACAGACAGACAGACAAGGTTCACTCGGTCTCTGCTGGCACGTGTCATGTCTGTCTTGGTCGCTGCATCTGGGGAGCTTCAGGACCAGGCACCCTCAGGCTATCTGACAGTCAAGCAGACCTGGCTGTGAAAACCAGCCCTGCAACTCCACTGAGAGCCCCAGTCCCCAGAAAGACTTTTGATCACAGAAATTCCTGCTGGTCAGTGGGTAGGGAGATGCTGGGTCTCGCTTTCAGGAAAGAACACCAGACTGTAAGGCATCCCTGGGCAGGGTAAGACCGGGATAGCCTCCCTAATCCGGCTCCCTGCCCTAGTCCCTGGGTACTTCAAGCCTCCTAGACCACCCCAGGAACAACTCTTTTCCCTCCTTGATCTCTTCCAGCAGGTCAGGGGCTTTCCTCCTGCCTGCCCAATGTACAAATGGAAGGAATTTACTGGAAGCTCATGAACACTCTTCTGCTACCTCTTCATGAGTTGCTCTGGAGGCTGGGATGAGGAGGTAAAGATGGAACTCTGACAGATGGAGCCCCCTTACTCCTCAGGATCTCCTGGTAAGTGCTAGGCATGTACACACTCTCCCAGCCTGTTCCTGGACCCCCCACTTCTAACCCAAGACACTGGGGCCCTCGTCACAGCCTCCCAAGAGCTGTCCCTTTGATGGGGAAACCAAGGCACGTCTACAGCATAGACCTCAAGCCAGCTGGTGAGCAGAGGTCCAGCTAGCATGGACAATCATGCTCACGTTGGCCACTGCAGAATGTGCTCCTGTGGACACGACAGGCCACAGTCATTGGTGGCTGGGTTGGCAGTCCAGGCCTGGGTAGCAACTGGCTGGTGTCATAGCTAAGCTGGTTGATGTGGCAGCCACCAGCCCGCATGACTATTTCATGTGAAACTGAATTCTCTTGAGCTTCGAGCTTAGTCCCCAGGGGGGACCAGCTCTATGCCAGTGCGCCGGAGCCACACCCAGCCCCTCCACCAGGCTGCCTGCCTGCCAGTGCTCCTTTATGCTGTGGTGGGAAGTTCTGGGTGCCATGCAGAGCAGGCTGAGCCCTCCCCAGGTGGGGAGGCCTGGGAGGGGCTGCAGGCTTTAGGGGTTCGGCATTACAGTCACCTGCAGATCACCCTAGGGCAGGGTTGGGGGGCTCTGGGAGTATATGCAGCTCCCCAGGCTGGTTTTGCCACTTCCACCCTGCGCCAAGACCACCTAAGCATGGGCTTGTTCCATGCCTTGGAGAGATCAGAGAGCAACAGCTGGCTGGGCGGGGCTCCTGTTTGCACAACTAAGCAGCCCTGTGGCCCAAGGCCAGCTGGGCCTCCACTCTCCGGTAGGCGACCAGACACCCCAGCCCAGCACCCTGTATGGGGCCTTCTCAGCCTGGACAGAGGCTGGCAGCTAGTAATTGAAATAGTGTCCCTCCCTGTGCTGCCCAGAAAGCATCCCATCAGTCCCTGCTTCTGTTGAGGACTGGCTCTGCATAGGTCTCACCGCCTGCGGGCGTGTGTTGTGCACGGCTCTGTGCATGCCTGTTTGTGAGCACTTGTGTACACTTGTGTGCATGTATGGATGCACAGATGTGCACGTTCACCATCTGTGTGCGTCTCTGTGAGTGCCCGTTTCCATGTTTATGTGTAAGTCTGCGTGTGCCTATAAGCGTTGCGTGTGTGTGTGTGTGTGTGTCTGTGTCTGTGTCTGTGTCTGTGTGCCTGTGTATGCAGGCCCCTGTGCTCGGGCACAGGGGCTCTGTCTGTCCCACATTCTCCTGGGCTGAGGTTGCAGGGCTGAGGACACCTCCCTCTTGTCCTCCCCAGTGCTTGCTGGTGGTAGGGAGTGGGCTTGCCACCCACACCTGCACAGTCAAGAGGGTCAGCTCTGAGCCTGCAGGGACTTCATCTTCATGTGACTGTGACACTCAGGCAGGTCCAGCTTGGCCACTTAGTAAGGCATAGTTTTCTCTATAAGCAGAGGTAGCCCCACACTTGGGGCTAACCATGGAGCTCCGCAGAATCCTTCCACACTGAGCTCCTCCTCTGAGCCATAACTATGCTGAGCAGTTCATGGGGTCTCTTTCTCCTTTTGTGCCCAGAATGAAGTGTGGCCTGCTATGGGCCCATGGGTGGCCAACCCCACCCAGTTGCCACAATCCGCTCTGATTCCTCTCCCTCCAGAGGGTGGTTGCCTCCTACTTCCTGGGACTTTTCCCAGCCAGGATGGAAGAATCTCACCATTTATGGCCAGCTCAACAGGGGGCGTTGGGGCATTCCTCTCTCAGCTCACTGTACTTCGAAGTCTGTACCACAGGGCTATATGTTGAGCTGGGGGAGAGTGGAGAAATGGACCCTGGGAACAGGAGACACAGATGGCCAAGTTTTGGTAAGCAGAGGGCAAGAGAAGGGCAGCTCGTGCCAAAGTGGGGGGCCTGCACTGGAGTGGGATCCTGGTGATGGGAGCCCAGGGCCCTCCAGAAGGCCGCCTCCTAACCACAAGACTGGCAGGATGGCAGGGAGGACAATGACTTCATTTTGAGATTATTATTTAAACACGGAAAACTAAGAAAGACAAAAGATGTTTGTTTTGGCAACTTGACTTTCAGCATTGGGCCCAGGGTTCCCTGGGGGCTTTGTTCCCTTGGGCTGGGGTGCGTTGGTGGCAACAGGTTGGCGGGACCAGGCAGGTGGGCATGTAGAGGACAGGTCTGGGGGCTGGGGTTAGGTGCGAAGGGAGATAAAGTCACACACTGCCTCTTGTTTTTCCTACAAGAGGCCAAGTGCGAGGGACTGGTGGTTTCTTTATTGTGGAGGCACCTGGGGGACTGAAACCCTGCTTGGGCTCTGTGACTGCACCTTGGCTTTGCTTGAGTTGCTGAGGTCACATGGAAGAGCGCTGGCTCGTGGCTCTGCTGTGCAGGGAGCTGGGAGCAACCTCTTCCCAGTCTTGGCCTCTTCTCCAGCCATGCACATCTCAGTCTCCACCGCAAGGTCAATGGGTCACTGTCATGCACCAGCCAGGCTCAGACCTCCTCTCCAGGAGGGAATCGGGGTGCGATCCCACAAGACTTCCTCTCCTGCCTCCATGTTCAGTTCAGGTGAACCCATGTCCCCAAGTTGAACCCCAGAGTGTCAGTCAGACAGTGGACCTGGGCCCTGTGCCATTCATCCCTGTGGCCACATTTGGCTTTTTTTTCAGAATCAGGGATTGAACTCAGGTCCTTGCACTTGCCAGGCAAGCAAGCACTTATTCTACTGAGCTGTTTCCCCAGCTCCCCTGTGACCACATTTGGCAGACAGCGGAGGTCAAGGCTCCCATTCCAGCCTTCCCTTGCCTGCTGTGTGATCTGGGAAAGTCGCTTGCACTCTCTGTTCAACAGGAGGCTGGTGGAATCAGTCACCAGGGAGCCAGCAGAACAATGTACAAGCTGGCTTGGGTTTAGTCCTGACACACTATCAGTGGGAAACTATCCACCTCCTCCTCTCAGAGCCTCGTGGTTCTGCTTCATCCAACAACTGAAGTGGCAGTTTCAGGGGCAGCCAACTGGTTGGTGGCTCCTGGGCCAGTAAAATCTCTCAAGCAGTGTTTGGGCAGCTCCAGAACGTAGGAGAGGCAACAAGGAGCCGGTACCATGCAGCAGGAGGTGGCTGCACCCAGGCTCGGACCGGAGCAGGTAGCTCACTGCCTCACCTGAGTCCGGCCCTGCATTTGCAACTGAGGGAAGGAGCTGCAGCCATCTGCTGGGGCTGTTGGTCTCACCTCTGTTCTGGAGGAAGCAGGGCCGGGAGGTCCGAGTCCTTTTCCCAGGCTGCTGTGACCCACCCCCTTCCCTTACTCAATGGCTGGCCTGTGGGGCCAGACAGCACGGGTGCTGTGCAGGCAGGGCCTGTAGCATGGTCTGTACACAGAGGCATCACATGCACAGGTTGAACACTGTTGCGTGCATCTGTCTGCCCATCCCTCCCCCCATCCATCTCCAGCCCTATCTAACCAGCCACTTACCCACCTATCATCCATCCATCATCCATCCATCCATCCATCCATCCATCCATCCCTCCATCCACCCATCCATCCCTCCATCCATCTCTCTACCCATCCACCCATCTATCCATCCACCTACCCATCTATCATCCATCCATCATTCACCCATCCACCTATCCATCCAGCCAACCATCCATCCACAGAGCAAACACACTGCATTCAGGGCAAGAAGCCACACTGAAAGGCAATGAGGTCCTATCTGCTCTGTGGAGTCCACTGAGTACAATGAGAGAGAGAGAGAGAGAGAGAGAGAGAGAGAGAGAGAGAGAGAGAGAGTCGATATATGGTGTATGTGCATTATCTGTGTGTGAGAGGGTATGCTGTGCTGTACTGTGTGTGTCTGAGAGTTTCTATGTGTATAACTATATGAGTGTGTGTATACACTGTACGTGAATGTATATGTTAAGTTGTGTGTGCGACAGAGAGTTCTCAGTATGTAAGCCTATGTGTGAGAATGTGAGTGTGTTTTGTGTGAGACAGTACATGAGTGTGCATGGTGTGTGTGCACAGTGTGTCTGTGTGCGCACTGTGGTCCTCACCCTCTTTGCCACACAGAGAAGGAACAAGGTCACAGCCTGCGGGTGGAATTTCTCCATAAATCAGGAGTGTCCTGGATGGGTGGGCAGTGGGACTGGACACAGCCGGCTCTGTATCTGTCCAGAGCATCTGGAGAGAGGGCTGGAGGGGCTTGAGGCTCCACCAGGGTGACCTCTGCTCAGCAGAGCAGGGTGGGGCTGCCCAGGGGGCAGAGGCTGCTCAGCCTACAGAGGGCCCCCGTCCCACCCCCAGAGTCCTAGGTGGTGACGAAGTAGCTGCCTGCACAATCAGCACAGAGATCTCTAACCCTGATAGCACAGAGCAGCTGCTCTTTGAAAGAGGGCTTCCCATGAGCTGGGCCTGGGCTGAGGGTCGCCCACAGAGTATCTCACTGGCTCCCACTGTGACCATACCAGGCGGGCACCATGTCACCCTCCTGCTACAGATGCCTTCAGAGACTCAAAGCCTGCACCTTCCTCTCAGGCCTGGGCCTGTTTCTTTCCTGAGGAACAGAGTCAGTGCAGGGCAAATGCCAGCCCTGGGGAGGATCTGGAGGCACCTTTGGAGGCACTGAAGAGCTGGGGCACAGCTCAGTGGAAGAGCATTTACTTTAGGCCCTGGGTTTTATCCCCAGCACCACGAGAAATTAATTCCACTGTTTGCTAGAATGTCTTTAACCCAGGGACTGCCACAATGCAGCATAAGTCAAGGGATTATGGTCTGTGCTCCACCAGGATGTGGCAGCCCTTGCGACCGCCACCTAAGCCAAGTGCACTGAGGTCCCAGGAAGTGGAGGTGCAGAGCTCATCAGCTT
The DNA here is from genome assembly GCA_004027915.1 of Capromys pilorides. Classification (NCBI taxonomy): domain Eukaryota; kingdom Metazoa; phylum Chordata; class Mammalia; order Rodentia; family Capromyidae; genus Capromys; species Capromys pilorides. The sequence continues at coordinate 7,145 of PVKN010011133.1, forward strand.
CTCGCCAGCTCCTCTTCTGACGGGAGTCTGGTTCCCATGAGCCTTTGGGAATGGCAGCCATGGTTTGTCTTGATTTTTTTTTTTTTTTTTTTAGTGCCTGTTTTGCTAGATCCCGGACCAGTGGGAAAGCCCAACAGAAACCCTTTCCTGTGAGTGTCTGATCACCATGCACATGGTGTTTGCTCTTCAGCCTTGCAGAGGACTCGGCCTCTGTGCTGTGGTCCTGGAGGCTCCTGTATCTCCTGATGCTTCAGTCTCCCTTGGAATCATTTAGGTCTGGACACTTGCAAATCTTGAGGGCCCTTCTGCAGAGCCACAGACTCTTCAATCAGGCCATCTTTGTGGTGAGACAGACACCTTCCATGCTGGCCTGGTGGCCTGTTCGCATCCACTCACTAACTCCTCTAGTAGTCTTACCCTCTCTCAGGACTGGGGAATCTGACAGTTTAGGCCAGTAGACTTGGAACACTTTGTCCAACCCCACCAGTGTGGCTTTAAGACACGAGGATCACAGAAGCAAAGCTACTGTTCCACAATTATCTTGCTAGGAATTGGTAAAGCCAAGACTTAGACTTAAACCCAGATTGGACCCCAACCCCTTACTCTGTATTGCCTGCTGCACATCTGGATCCTCCCTCATCTTGGACAGAAGGAGGAGCTGAGGAGGGGAGACAGAGAATGACTTCCCAGAGCCTACCTGACAAAAGTTTTTGGAAAAAAGAGTTTTGGTAGCAGCCTCTTGATCTTAATAATCTCAGTTGATCTTTTAAAATACAAAAGATATGTAGTGGGGTTGTGATATAGTGGGAGAGTTCTTGCTTCGCTTGTGTGGCTCCTGGGTTCCATCCCCAGCACTGCCACACATGAATAAGTAAGCATTAAAAATAAGTAGAGACAATGCAGGAGTGAGAGATGAGACCATAAGTCTGAGTCTTATGTAGTACGCCACTGTGTGTGTGTGTGTTGGGGGTGGGGGGAAGCGCCATCTGTCCTACCTGGAATGTCCTTCCAGAGCTGTGCAGGTTCACTTCTCTACCTTCACAGGCATTGTTCAAACCCACACCTGGCATTCACCTTCTGGCCTGACTGTCCCTGTTATGTCGATCTCTGTTTATTTCCTCCTGAGTCTCCAAGGTTACCATTTTTATATTACATATCTATTTGTGTCTATCACTTTCTCCTCCACTAAAATGTGAGTTCCGTGAAGCCAAGGACTTTGTTTTGTGTTTTTTTCTCTCCTAAGAGCCTAGAGCACTCCCTGGCTCACAGCCCTCAAAAATGTATTTGTCAAATGAAAGAATGCAGTGTTGTCTCCCGGCTGAAAGTCCTGGGCATTTACCAGGATCACCGATGGCCCCACGGTGGCAGCTCCTCTCCTTTAAATGCGCTAGTGTTCACCTTGTGAGAAACTGTAGTGTATTTCCAAACTCGCAAAACCAACTTAGCTGAAAGCAAGGGAACCAGCTCAACTCTTCTGAGGCATCAGTGTGGCAACACCTTATTATTACTATAGTTTTAAATCCTATTTTTTGTGTTTGAACATTTTCTTGAGAACCACTGTGGTAGGAGATTTCTGCAGTCTCTTCATTCTGTATCAGTAGCACTTAGTCAAGGTGACTGGGCAACACCTGGATACATATGGAGTTGTCACCACTGGAAAGATGCCACTGGCATCCTATGAGCAGAGTCTAGGGGCACAACCAAATATCTTACAGTGCACGAGACATCCCCAGTGACAGACTGACCTGTCCCAAGATGTCAATAGTGCACCAGTTAAGAAACCTGTGGTACCTGAACACGCCACAACCTTATTGAATCTTTGGTAGGGAAGACCCTGACCTTCATATTCAGTATGAGTGCATGGATGTTTAACCCTGGCTCTATGCTGAGAATTGAGCCAGGCATTGGACAAAACTCCAAATGGAATAATACATGAGCTTTATTCTTGAGAAGTTCACCGACTCTCTATGTGGCCAGAGATTTCAAGTCAGATCTTCCTGTTTATACATCAGCTCTCTGTATATTTTGCTTTGGGGATTCCACCCCCTCCTGCATTGTTCCATCAAGAAAGCTTTCTACGTGTACACCATATGATTGAAATGTAGGGTGAGTTAAAAAAAAAAAAACATTATTACAGTAAGACACATATTGCCATTAATCCCCCAAAATACTTGCCCTCATCTTAAATCTACTTTCATCTCCTCCTTTGTGATGCTCTGAAGTGGTGCTGAAGGGCTGCTTCTGGTGTTTTTAGAATGCTGCTGCCGAGCGCAACCCCACAGCAAGGCAGGCTTGCCAAGACGTCAATGTGTGTCCCCACCCACCTCGCTCACCAGGTCTGGCACCACGCAACCTTCAGCTCTTCCTTGAAGTCCAAATGACCATCAAAGGTAAATGTTTCCAACAGACTGAGGACCTCAAGGCAGCTGCAGCAGTGCAGCTTAAGACACACGAGGAGGCTCCTGGGGCTGCTTCAGAAAGTGTCCAGAGTAACAGGATAGGTGTGTGTGAATCAGCAGGGAGTATTTTGAGGAAGATTTTGGCAATGTTTTAAAGAATATTAAATAGTCACCAGACTTTCATCATGCCATGTGCTTGTTCCTGAGTTACCGCCACTCTCCATCGTGTCTCTGCCATTTTGGGAAACGGCAGCTGCCATGGGAATAGCCCCCAGGAGATGGGTGAATTGCCTTCCTGCCCCCAATTTTCCATACGTCCCCCATCCACCCTCTTTGCTATTGACCTTCAGCCACTGTCTTTGCAGAAAGAACATACTATTTTCACCCAGTGGTGTGGGGCTTGGCCACAGCCCAGACTGAGTTAGCGAACATTACGCAAGTAGAGAAACTCACAAATGTGCTTGTGGGCCTCTGCCTTTGCCGTAAAGTGCTACTCCAAGAGTGACGGGAAACACGTGGAAAAGACTCTAACTCAACTCTCAGCTTAGAGCCAACTTCCACAGCCTGAAGCAGAGCCACCCAGCCTAGCTCAGCCTAACTCAGCTGAATTTCAGTCACTGTAGAACTCTAGCCATGAAGGCAAGCACATGTGGGAAGCCACTGAACTTGAAGTGGTTTCTTACGCAGCATCATTGTGGTGCAAGCTGACTAACATAGTAGTTATTCCCACTGGAGCTATTGTGTGCTTTGTGGGTCAGAAATACAAAGGAATGTCTAAATGTTTTGAGCAACTTTTCTAGGATCACAGCCATGCCTTGTAGTCACAGAACCCACTGTAGTTAACTTTTAACTGACACGGTACTGGTTTGTGGCAAACAGCTCCAAGGAGGGTAAGATTTCCTCTACTTTACAGATGAGGAGCATATTGCTCTCCAAAGTTACTTGCCTGGGATCCCAAATCTTTGTTTCTTTATAAAATGGAACAGGCATAAGAAGAAGGCTTGCTTCCTTTGCCCATTTCTTCCTTCCTGAAGCTAAGGCAAACAGGAGGAGGCTATGGCTATGCAAGAAGCAACTTCAAAATTACATAGTATATGACAAGCATGTATGTTGCTAGCAAGACTTTGTGGAGGGTTGGGTGGTTTTACTGAGCATGATTGTACCCAGCTGGTCTTGACTGAGAGTGTATTCTGACAGCTGACAAGTTAATCTGAATCTGATTGGTTTAGGAGGGCTTGGCCCACATGCCTGGGAGCTGGCTGTCTGAATAGATGGGACAATAAGGGTGGGCAGCTACTCACTGTTGCCAGTCAACAGGCCCACCAAGATCTGTTTCCATGGCACAATTAATTTCCAAAGAAATCAGTAGAAATGCACAAAGACTCCAGAACTCTCAATCAGCACCCCAACCACCCATTCTGTTGAGCAAAGCACATCACAAGACCCATCAAGATTTTAGTGATGAGTAACAGTCCTCCACCTCTTGATGGAAACCCCTGAGGTCACATTACAAAGGGCATGGATGGGGTGGGGAAGGCCTGAGGTTGACTTTGCTGCAGTCAGCCTGAGATAAGCTGTCCAGCAAGAGCAGGAAATACCAATACTTTAGGAACAGTGGAGCAGAGAGAACAGAATGCTCCTGTGAGCGGCCTGAGGTCCTACCCTATTAAGGGAGCTGCTGCTATTCTGATGGATTCAGCCTCTCCTGCGTGAACCTACAGTACTGAATGCTGTGAAAGATAGAGAAAAATCAGAACCCTTGTACATTAACAGCAGGAGTTCTAAATGGTACCTGTGTCTTGGGAAATAATATGGCACTTTCTTAAAAACGTAAGCAATCATGCTCTTAGTTATTTGCTCTGGAAAAATGAAAATTTACGTTCTCTAAAAATGTATGCAAGATTGCCTAATAACAGTTTTATTTAGAATTGTCGAAGACTGGGAACAACAGGAATGACTCACAAACAGTGGCACAACCATGCAGCAAATAAAAAGGAACAAATTCCTGGCAAGTACAGAGTCATTACTTAATCTTGAATGCATTACACCAAGTGAGAGGAGCTAGAATCAAAGGGCTACAGGTGACTCCACTTCTATGATATTCCGGGCACAATGTCAGGGATAGAAAGCAGGGGTTGGAATGAGGGGGGTTGGAGAGGAGGAAAACTTGATTGATGGGGATGAGAAGGCTTTGGGGGGAATCGAAATTATTCTGCATCTTTTTTTTTTTTT
>PVKN010011133.1:11875-22056 GCA_004027915.1 Capromys pilorides
TTTATTTATTTATTTATTTGTTTGCTTGTTGTGTTTGTTTGTTTCTTTATTTATTCATTTTGTGGCTGGCTCAGCCTGCCCTGGTGGTGGCGCTGGCGCAGCATGTGGTGCCGGGGATCGAACTGCAGTCCCCGCAGTTGCCTGAGCCCTCCTAAGCAGGCGCTTTAGACCACTGAACCATCTCGCCGGCCCCTCTGCATCTTGATTGTAGTAGTGACCAGGATACCAAAAAGAGGTGAATTTTACAGTGTGAAAATTATATCTCAGTTGAAAATCATAGCTTTATACTTATTGTCTCATTCAAATGCACAGGGGTGGGGTTGTGCGAGAGCATTTCTAGATGGCTTTAGTTCAGTAGCTACAGGGTCCCTCAGCTGTCCCTGGGGACAGGAAGATTCAGCCCCTGCCTCAAGCTCCCAGGCAAGGCTTGCTGCCTGGCCTGGCCCCACAGTGAACCTCAGTGAGCAGCAGCAGTTGGCATCATCAGGCACAGAGCCCAGGCCTGCAGAAGCAGCTCAAGTCTGTAGGGCAGGCCCAGCCAGGACGAGGTCGCTTGCTGCTCCTTGTCCCCAGGCTGTATCTCCTCCGCCAGTTGGGATCTGGCCCTGCACACTGGTCAAACTTTGGCCACATGGAACCCTGGTATTGGGACCTGAGCAGCCCCCAGTGTCACAGCTGTCTTCTGCTGCTGGGAGCAGAGACTGACCACCCGCCTGCCCACCCCAGCCCCCACTCGGGGCGAGGCTTGTTCCAGGTCTGAAAGCAGCATTGCCAAGACCACAGGGGCAGCTCCTGTGAGTGTTATTTGGTGGCAACAGGGGACCTGCCAGGGCAGAGTGTGTGACGCACTCCTCCACCCTGCAGGGGAGGCACCACATTGGTCCAGGCAGTAGAGTGAAGAAATGCACACCCACACGTGGCTCCAGGCCTGGGAAATGCTACCCATGAAACTGTTGGGAGCTGCTACAAATGTGAGAAAATGTTTTACCGAGCAGGATGACAACTCACGAGAGCAGAGGCAAGTTTGGGAGTCAGCATCGGCTGTAGCTGAGATTAGACCCCAGATCAGGACTCCAGCCTGGGCTCTTGCACATCCTGGGCCAGAGTTCTCTGCTGTGGAGGGGTTGTCCTCTGCAGGCTGTACCCCTCCACCAGGTGACGTGGCACAGTTGTGAGGACCGTCAGACCTGCTGGCATCTGAGCCTGGGCTTGTGCATTGACCTTCGCCTCCCCTGCTCTAGACTGGGGCTAATTGCCATGAGTGACTCTGAGAAGTACAGCCCGGCACACAGTAGGTACTCAACCAAGACTTGCTCCTGGAGCAGGTATTTACTGAGAATCTACTATGAGAACTCATCTAGGAGGTGTCGACACATTACTGAACAAAACATGGAGGGGGTTACACTTTAATGAAAAAGAGTAGATTAAATCAACCCAGGTGAAAATGCACATGCCCGGACACGGGGGACAGGGAAGGTGCTCTAGACAAGGTGGCTGGGGAGGCTTTCTGACTGAGGGAAGTGCACTGCTGGCCAGGAGAATGGGAGGAGAAGTTGGGGTGAACTGGTATGCTTGAGGATCAGCAGGGGCTACAACAGAGGATGTGGGGACGGCAATGGGGCATGGAGTCAAAGGTCAGGGAAAGGTTTCACATTTAGGCCAAATGATCAGGGAACTCACAAGGGAATTTGGAGCCAGGCATGGTGGCACATATCTGTATTCCCAGCACTCTGGAAGGCTGAGGCAGGAGGGTTGCAAGTTCAAATCTTGTCTGGATAGCTTAGTGACTTAGGGAGACAGTGTCTCAAAATAAAATAATAAAGAAGAACTGGGGATGTAGGTTAGTGTGGAGGCCCTAGTACACTACTGAAAAAAACAGAGAGAGAGAGAGAGAGAGAGAGAGAGAGAGAGAGAGAGAGAGAGAGAGTTTGAAGCCAAGAAATGACACTGGTAGTGGCACAGAGATAAAGCACTAGACCAGGAGTCCTCAGCCCAGCTGTTATCCTCCTAACATGCTAGGCTCAAAGTTCTCCGCTAAGGAGGGGCCGTCCTGCTCGGTAATATCCCTCCACCACTTCTGACAACCACAGATGTTTCCAGACAGTGCCCACTGTCTCCTAAAGGGCAGAGCCACTAAGGGGCAAAGCGGAAACAGGAGCGCAGTCAGGCACATGTGCAGCCGTCCCCCACTGCTCCAGCTAACGGTGCCTGCTGTGGGCCAGGGAGGGAAGCGACCGTGGGGCAGGGTTGGGGTCCATTCTGAAGGCATTTCCAAGGACAGGACTTGCGCCCCTTCTCTTTCCATCAAGGAGCTAGTAATTGTCCTTAAGAATTTAACATGCAGAAAAGATTCAGTAAAGCAAAGAAAAATCCACTGTAGAGTCACAGATCCATAGTCGACTGGTGTGTCTATCTTCTTGCCAGTGCCAGATTGATTTGATCACTGTAGCTTTGTGAGTTTTGAAGCCAGGAAATATGAGGCCTCCAACATTGTTCTTCATTTCTGTTTTCTTCGCTATCTTGAGCAAAATGTATTTTTAGCATTTTTTGAATGAAATGCTCTAAACTTTAGAGTATGCTTGATTTCCTAAAAGGAACCATCAGAAAAATACCTTACTATGTCATTTTTTTCTTTTTCTTTTGTTTAGAAAGGCTCTCTTTTAAAATGTCATTGTAATTAGGTGTCAGCTGAGTTCTGAAAACAGCAGATGCAAATTAAAAAGCTCTAGAAGTTATCCGTACAGCTAGGCCTAAGGGTCACATGCATTGTCTGTAGGAAAGAAGATAGTTGTAAATGATTGCAAGAAATCTTCATCATGGTTCTAGACATGGGATGGAAGGCTAAGAGATGTGGGGAATAAAAATGTCAGTTCTTCCCAAATTGCTCTGTAGATTTAGCACAATTTCCATCACTGTCTTTAGCAAGATTTTAAACAATTTTAAAATTTTCCAGAGAGGACAATAGAACTAGAGTAGCTAAAACCATTTAAAACAATGAAACAAAAAATAATGTCCAAGGACCCCCTTTGTCTAATCTTAAGGCTTAATGTTATATAAGAGCCCTAATCAAGGTCACAGGGCATTGGCAGAAGAGGCAAAGGCCAATGGGCAGAAGAACAAACCCCAGAGTAGAGTCACACCAGGGCAGCCTGTTCCAAGTTGCAAATGCAATTTGATGAGTGAAGAATAATCTTTTCAACAAGTGTTGCTAAGCAATGGGATATTTAAAAAAAGAGAGGAAAAAAAAAGACACGGCTTCCCTAATTTCCTTCTCTGTGTGTTTATTCTTTGTGTATAGGAATGCTATCAATTTTTTAAAAACTTGATACACTGTCTTGCTATACAGCTCAGACTCACAGCAATCATCCTGTCTCAGCCTCCCCTGCACTGGAGTTACAGGCATGTGCCACCACACCCAGTTTTGGTGGCCAGTGTGGCATATGATACTGAAGATTGAACCCTAACTCAACTCTCAGTTCACTATGCCAAGTGAGAAAAGGCTCAACACCAGGTCAGCAGGGTCAGTGCCTTGGTGCACCCTCCCACTGCCTTGCAGCTGCCCCGTTTGCAGGGGTCTTCTCTCTCCTGTTGCATCCTAAGCGCCCTGAACAGGGGTCCTGTCCCTGGCAGTCCCCAGACATGAGTATGCATGATGAATGCCACAGTGGTCTGAAGACAAGTCCTGGAGGTTGGACAGAGGGATGGATGGCCCTGAAGAAATCTTTGTAGAGGTTTTCTGGTAGACAATGCTAAAGCCCTGCCTCTTCCTCTTCTCCATGGGGACATCAGCTTGAGGACTAGGGCCCTGCCCCTTCTGAGCACCAGGAGTGCTCCTGTGAGGTACCTAGCAAGGACCTTGCTGGGAGGTTGCGCCAATGCCTCGTGGAAGTCAGCTCTTGGGCTGCTCACTCATACGGTTTGTGTCTGCGCTGAGGCCAGAGAGCAGGACCCTCCCTGGAAGATGCCGCTCACAGCCTGCTTTGAAGAGGCTGCTCCCATCCAGCCTCAACGGAAGGAGATTGTGTGGGGCCCCAGTTTTTTCTGGGTCTTTGATTGGCGCTGAGTGATGATTATGTAGAAGTTCTCTCACTAAGCTGCCTGCTTCCTGGTTCTCAGTTTAGACAGCAAGCTTTTGTTGGGACATTTTTTGGTTTGTGTTCTTGGCATTTGAAGTTGCTGGCTTTGCCAGTACCAGTCCAGACAACGTTAGGCAAACAAACAACCCCAGGAGACTCCCATCTGTGTCATTCTTGGGTCCTGAGGTCCCTGGCTGGTCTGTTTTCCTGTTCTCACCTTTCAGTCCCCTTAGATTTGCTTTGCATCTAATGCCCAGATTTTTAGATGTACTCGGGGGATGAGAAGCAGCACCTTGCTGGGAACATGTACCACATGCAGTGTCCCAGCCATTCTGTATAATTTAGCATTTCCTGTCCTCACTTCTCACCCTTTGACACTTTCCTCTGCCTCTCCAGCCCTCAAGGAATGTGATGGTGGGAAGCAAGGACAGGACAGGTTTGTCTGAAGAATATTTTTAAGAAAAAAAAAAAAATACTGGTGCTATGCCATGGACACCTCAGCCTTTCACATCCGCTAAGTTCACTGAGGCCAAACAGATCCCGTTGGTGCCTGTGGGTTGGGTTCCATGACAAAGACTGGATCTCACTTACAGAATTCACTGACCAGCTCCCGTTTGTCCAAGGCACCAAAGAAGTCCAAAAGGCACTGTCCTGCTTGAAGGATGCCGTTAAGTATAAAAGCAAACAGGCCAAAGGAAAGATCCGCATGTGCATCCGAGCCAGCCACCTGGCTGACCAGGTCTGGCAAGCACAGCCTTCAGACTGGCCATGGGGCAGGGGCTGCCACCTTTGATGGAGATCTCCCCAGCTTGGCTCCTGAACCCCAGCTGGCCCAGCTGGGAAGCCTGAAGACAGAACCTTAGGACCTGATCGGATGGCCCCTGTGCCCAGTCGGCATCTGCGTATGCAAGGAGGAAAGAGCTCAGCTTGGCCCCAGAATGTCTCAGGTATAAGTCTCATGGAAACATTAGCTAATGTGACTTTGGCCACATGCCCTACTCTCTAAACCTCTGTTACTTCCTCTATAAAATAGGAATGGCTGAGACTAATTCATAGGATTATTGTAAGGACTAGAAATGCTCTGTGAATTTTCTGGCACATAATTTCCATTTGATATATGTCAGCTATTATTAACATAATTAAAGAACTCCAGGATAAATAAAAGGTCTCCAATATAAATATTTTAGACATTACAAGGTGTATATGAGTGTGTGTGAGGGCATGTGCGTGAGCGTGTGTGGTGTGAGCAGTTATGGTCTTCAATTGGGCATCTTGCACACAACTGCCAGCTTCAGGTAGGCCCCACTTTGGCTATAACTCTGCTCACACCACCCCCAAGGAATGTTGGGCCAGGCAGTTTATTAGTAAGGCTTATTGTTCTTATTTTTTTCCAATTTACATATTTAAGATGCTTAACATTTCCTATGCTAAAAGAATTTCTAACCCCCTAACTGACTTCTGCCACATGGGGTCATGTTAAAAGGGCACCTTCAGGCCAAGGGTATGTGTGTGTGGAGTGCAGTCCTTGGCTAATCATGGATTAGCAGGTTAGGAGGGGATGGGAATAGAAATAAAAGCCTCCTTTGTCTTTATGCCCACATTGCTATCACTTTTTCCATTCACGTTTCTTAGATAAGTGTAGTTTCTGGGTATTACCATTCAGATTACAGATCTAATCTGAGTTTAACCATTCATAGTCCTTGGATTCTCTGTCATTCAGCTTTAAGAGGACTGATGAAGTCAGGCTTATCCACAGGTCTCAGGATTTCAGCCCATGTGCCAACTGGTGGTTTTCCATTATTGCCCGGAGCAGTTTATTGACACAGATTCGGTGCCTTTTTCCAGGTCTGGCTAAGAGAAAGAGCTGGCACTGACCAGCCATGTTTACAGTGAACTAGCAGGGTGGGGATGCTGCACGTGCCCACATATGTGTGCATACCTTGGTATTCTACCTTTTATATTTCTACAAGTGGTAAAATAATAGAGTATGTTAGAAGTAGTGAGCCAGGCATATGTCCCTACTCCTGGACTCTGTGGCACCCACTCAGCTCACCATGGGGGTGGGGCTGGTGTAGCATGTGGTACCAGGGTCAAATCACAGTCTTGCGCTTACCTAAGCTTATCTAAGCAGGCGCTTTATGTGCTGAGCTATCTCACCAGCCCTCTATTTCATGTTCTTTTTTCTCCTTGTGTGCCTCTGCTTTTTGCTTTTCTTTTGAGTATCAAGGAATTAAAGTCAATGAGAAGATAAAAATGATGGTGCATGACTAAAAGAAATGTCACATCCACTCACCAGCCTCACTCTGATACCCTAACCTGCGGTCCATGTCTTTGTGTATTTGGTCTTTATCTTTCATTGATGAAAACCACCACAGTCTAACTCATGCACCCTGGCCCAGCCTGCCACGCAGCTCCTGGCTGGCTGCTGTCATTGCGCTGGTGCAGCTTTCCAACTCTTTGGCACCAAAGTTGCAACAATTTACTAGATGCAGTGTCACTGAGAAACTCCTCCTTGATTCAGAAAGGCTGTTTCTTAGAAAATCTCTCCTCAGTTTTTCCACAGAAAAGCCTCTTTCTGATTTCTTGTCCCTTACAACAAAAATAGAAAAGAAGTTCCTCGGTAGGAGGATGGCCCACTCACAGTTCCTAGGAGCGCTCCTTGTCCAATCACCAGAAGCCCGTATGAGTGTGTCATTTCTCTATGTAATTAGGTGCTTAGCAGAGAAAATTACTGAATAGAAAGCAAATCCAATCTTTCCTTTCTCAAGTTGTCTCCTCGTTTTGTGCTCAAATGCAGAATTGCACAAAAATATCTCTGAATGAAAATGGTTCACCCTATCCCTGAAGCTTCATCCCAAATCGTAGGTCAACATTTGCAATAGTTTGGGTCTGGCCCAGATTAAAGATTTAATCTCTAGTTTGGTGTCATTGGTAGGTGGTGGGGCCTTTAAGAGGAGGCGCCTTCTGGGAGGTCCCAGGTCATTGGGCATGTGTCCTTGAGTGGGCTGAAGGGAACCCTGGTCCCTCCTGCTTCCTGTGCCTCCAGGCCGCTTCCTGGCTGTGAGATAAGTGACTTGGCTCCAACAGCCCCTGCCGCCATCACTGTGTGTTGCCTCACACTGGGGAAAGCAACTGGACCAATAAATTATAGTCTGGGCCTTCCCAGCCTGTGAAGAAAATAAGCCTTTTCCCCTTATACGTGTTGTTCTCAGGTGTTTGTTATAGCGATGGAAAACTGACTAATAACTTTGCTTCAGTGCTGAATTATAAATAAGCTATTCTCTTTAAAAAAAAAACACACACACACCTTTTTTGATGGCAATTCACAATCATTTGCACATATTTAAAATAACAAGTGTAACTATTATTTTATCTTTTTGGGGGGTACTGGGGATCGAACCTGGGACCTTGTACTTGCCAGGCAGGTGCTTATACCACTGAGGTATACCCCTAGCCCTCTGACTATTACTTTAAAATATAATCATGATGATGTTTGCCATGTATATACTGAGAAACCATTCCCAAATAAATGATGGATATCCACCACCATTCAGCCGCTTAGTAATCTTTCCTTTATATCCCTGATCATCAATATAAGCTTGCTCCCATTTTCTTAAGGTTTCCATACATAGAATTATACAGTATGTGTATATTTTTTCTGATTTTTTTGTTCAGAATAATTAATTTAAAATTTATATTATAGGATGTTATCAATAGTTTAGTCATTTTTTATTGCTGAGTGGCATTGCATTATATGAACATGCCACCAATTATAATTTTGGGGAGCATTTGAGTTGTTTCAAATAAAGTTTATTTGAATTTGACAAATTATAAACAATTTGTATTCTAGAGATTACAAAAGCTGCAGTATATATTTTTGTGTAGGTCTTTGTATGGGGATATTTTTTTTCCTGGAGTAAAAACCTAGAGGTAGAGCAGCCAGATCATAAATAGGCATGTTGAACTTCGTCAGCAACTGCCTGACAGTTCTCCAGAGATTCCTGCCTCAAGTAGGAAGAGCTAGAGCTTCCCCCTCAGTATGCCTATGCACAGCTCTAGTTTTTTTATTTTTTATTTTGAGACAGGGTCTCACATCAATGGCGAAATTGCCTAGGCGAGGCTCGAACCTGTGATCCTTCTACCTCAGCCTCTTAAGAGTGCTCGGTTGGCAAGCACATACCACCATTTCTGAGTTGCCTATCTTTTTAAATTGAATTGCTTTCTTATTAATGAGTTTCACTCATTCTTGCTGTATTCTGAGCACCAGTTCTTTACAGACATGTTTTAGCAAAGGAGTTTTAGTCTGTGATTTATCTTTTCATCTTTTTTTTTTTTTTGGCTGACTTAGCTGGCCATGAGGGCAGAGCTGGTGCTGCATGTGGTGCCAGAGATTGAACCAAGGTTCCCTGTGCCTGCCTAAGCTTGCCTAAGCAGGCACTTTAGACTGCTGAGCTATCTTTCTAGACCCTATCTTTTCATCTTGAAAAGTGTATTATAGAGAACTTTTTTTATGTTGGTGAACTCTAATATATTAATTTGATTCTTATGAGTCATATTTTAATGTCATATGTAAGTAATTTTTGTTTAACCAAGGATCATAGAGATTCTCTCTTATGGTTTCTTCTGGAAGTTTTACAGTTTTAACTATCTCACATTTGTCTAGAATTCATCTTGAGTTCTTTTTAAATATGCTGTAGGAATATGACTGGGTTCACTTTATATGTAGTGTGAGATACGAGTCAAAGTTTATTTTTCACATACAAATAACTGGCGTCATCTGATGAAAAACTATCCTTTCTGCACTGAGCTGCCTCTGTATTTGTAAAAAGTCACTTTTCCAAAAGTGTATGAATAACCTGCTGTGCTCTCTGTTCTGTTCCACTTACCTGTTGGTCTGTCCTGAGAGCAGTACCACATTGTCTTGGACAGATATGCAAATGACAGCCCATAAGCCAGCTGCTTATTGTGTAAATAATGTTCTGGGGGGAGGGGCCAGTACCCGGAATCAAATTCAAGACTGTGTGTTTGCCAGGCAGGCTCTGTGCTGCTGAGCTGTATTCCTGTCCCCATGAAATAATATTTCATCGAATGGGGACACCTCTATACATTTCTACACTGTCTATCACTGCTTATTCACTCCAGTGACTGATCTGTGTGGTTGTGACAGAGACAAAAACAGCACACTGTCCTCCAATAATTACTATTGGGATTTTCAAGAAAATATTTGTTAGCCCCTGGTAATGTGAGTACCTTAGTTTTATTCTTATTTTTCAAAGTTATTCTCATGATTCAAAGTTCTCAGCATTTCCACATAAATTTTAGAATCAGATCGATGACTTCTATACAAAGTACAATCTTCTGAAGTTTCGACTGGGATTGCATTGAATCCACATATCAGTCTGGGGGAAAACTGACAAAGAAACAACATCAAGTTTTCCAACCCATGAACAAATTACACCACTCCGTTTATTTAGGTCTTCTTTCCTCTCCTCACTACTTTGAAGTTTTCAGCAGGTACTTGTATATCTTTTCATTTTAGCTCCTCATTTTTGCTGTTACATAGAAAAGGACTTCATTTGTGTGGATGCAGTTCAAGTGCTTCCCGGTCTTTTGGCTAAGGTCGAGTGCGTACATGCAGTTCATTTGTGATCCTATATTCTTATTAGTTCTAGCAGCTGATACATAGATTCATTCCACCGGTGCTTCTAAAACTGGACAAAGAAGAAACAGTCATTTTTGCTCCTTCCTTTCCAGTGTAGATGGGTGGCTGTGATTTTTTTCTATTGATCACAGTGATCAGATTCTTTAGTTGAATAGATATGGTGAATTTCCAATTTTAGAACACAGGAGTTGACGTTTATGGTGAGGTTTTTGTAGATGCCCTTTATGAGACTGCAGAAGTATTTTTCTATTCCAACATTGTTGAAATTTTCTTTATCAGAAATAGATGATGGATTTTTAAAAATGTTTTCATGTTTAAATAATCATGTTTTTTTCTTTTGAAATGTGTTAATATATTGAATTATACTGATTGTTTTTTAATATTACACCAACCTTAAATTCCTGGAATTGACCCCACTTGTATTCTCTGCTCTATATATCGTT
>PVKN010011134.1:0-21950 GCA_004027915.1 Capromys pilorides
TTTACAATTGACATTATTGCTCATTCTCTTCCTCTGAAACTCTCTTTTCTTTCCTATCATGATATTATCTTCTCCTGCTTCTCATATTCTTTTCCCTTTCCTTTGTCAGCTCCTCTTTCTCTAAACATTCCTTGATCTCTTAGCATTTTCTCCTCAGTTATCTTTTCCTTTACTTCCTCTTCGTGGTTCTCCTATGACCTCCGTGGCACCTGCCTTTTGTGGTGGAGCCATTGACAGTGTGGGTCCCCTGGTTGTGTCCTCACCCCTGGGGTTACAGCTCTTCATGGTGAAAGCCCTGTGGGAAGCTGGCTCCAGGAAGAGTCTGGGCATAAGGCTGTGGCAGAGCTGAGCAGGAGCACGACTGAGGAGGCTGGAGAAGGTCAGAGGGGAGCACAGAACCTCAGTGCCATGATGAGCTGCAGTGCAGACCCAGTGGGGTGTCTCTGGGCTGAGCCTCAGGTCTGGGGGACACATCCAAAGGGAGAGAGAAAGTGTTGGTTCAGAATGTTGAACTCCTTGCTGCCAGTTAATTCCCGGCTTCTCGATTTCAGGCGTCATGTTCTTTCAGTTATCCCTTTCTGGCTTATTTTGCCCGTTCCTAAAATCCAACGGACTTTTGCAGTCCCACAGCTACTACTTCCTCATTGCCTTGCTGGCTTCATTTTCTTCCTGCTCAACTTAGATGTCGCAGCCACTACTGTCATTGCCTTGGCCTCTCTTAATTCTCTTGCTCATTCAAATAAACAGAGCTCTGGCCGAGTCTAGCTTGTCACTGACTTCCTGCCTATAGCCCATCTGATGCCGGTGATGGAGGATGCCCATGCCAATGTGAATCACCTCACTTCAAGTTCATGGTCCTTAACTATAAGTGGCTGCTACAAGCTACCCACTTGGTTATGTTTCTCTAGAAGTTCTCAGAGTATGCTCTGGGGACTCCTAGCTGCCCTTGGGATGCTTGCAGGGGTTCTAGAAGGCTAGAAACATTTTAGAGTATTAAGACATTATCTGTCACACAGATCTCATTTTCCTGGAAGTGTGTAGTACAGTTTTCAGAGGCCATCGCTGATGTCACTGCTGTGACTGAGGGTGAAGTACAAGCTTGCGTGTGCTGCAAAGATTTCTCAGTTTAGAACTCTGACGTCAAATATTGATGCTTAGTGTCTTCTGAAAACCTTTCTTTTTCGTGGGGAGGAATTGAACTTAGGACCTTGCACTTGTCAAGCAGGTGTTGTGCTGCTGAGCTATATTCCTGGCCCTGAAAACCATTTTTTAAGGGTGGAGATGGCCCTCAGTGTCAGAAGTTTGAGGGCCACGCTTTCTCACTTGCTGGCTCCCGAGGACTGTTGCCACCTTTGCTTCTTCCCTCCAATCTCCATCATCTCCTGCTGCGTTTTTCTGTCTGCTGATGACTCCACTTCCTATTCTGGTGAGAACATACGCTCAATCAGAGCGACGCGTCCCCCAGCTCCCACTGCCTGTCCTGCGCCTGTGCCCACAGG
Source organism: Capromys pilorides (assembly GCA_004027915.1). Taxonomy (NCBI): domain Eukaryota; kingdom Metazoa; phylum Chordata; class Mammalia; order Rodentia; family Capromyidae; genus Capromys; species Capromys pilorides. Next base: position 1,500 of record PVKN010011134.1, read on the forward strand.
CCACGCCCTCTCTCCACTACCCTGGCTGAATTAATGCTGCTCCTGGCTGTACATGCCTAGATCTTGTAGTCTGAGCAACTTTTTTTTTTTTTTTTTTTTTTTTTTTTTTTTTGTATTTAGGACAGGGTCTAACAGGGTCTACTGGGTCTCACTATGTAGGTTGGACTCTTCCTATCTTCATCCTCCCAAGTGCTGGGATTACAGGCTTGTGCCACCACACCCAGTTTGAGTCACCTTCTCTGCATGCAGGGATTGAACTGTGGCTGCTGCGCTCTGCTTAAGCAGGTATTTTAGTCCGCTGAGCTGTCTGGCCAGCTCTGAACAACTACTTTGAAAAAAAAATACCCAAGACACTAACCATTGTTCATCTCCTGTCATCTTGTTGTGAAATTCTGTACTTTTTCCTCTTTAAAATGAAAAAGGGGGCAGTTTGTCCTTCACTCCATGGCGTCCTGTGTGACCCCTGCTCTTGCGCTCATTTGCCTGTCTGTGTCCTGTTGTTTTCCTTGCGTGAATTCAGGGCACGATTCCAAGGTGGCCAACGCAGAGACCATCCATTCCGTGCTAGTGAACATTGCTTGACCCATTGCTTGACCCATCCTCCTGGGGCAGGTTGTCAGTCAGCGTCCTCGTGACTGTTTCAAGGGTCCCCATGAACCATATACACCGCACGCACATGACAACATCCTGCAGGGGGCCACAGTCTGGCCCCTTCATCCCGTCAGGCGGCCCGTACTGCACGTTCTTGACCTTCTCATGTTCTGAAGTGAGATGAGCTGGTGAGTGCCTCTACACTGTCTGTCCCTCATGCCCTTTCGTCCCAGAGTCCTCCTCACACGCATGCTTCACAGTGCAGCTCCGAAATCACTACCCGAGGTCTTCCTTGGTGGTCCTTGCTGGGATGGCTGACTGTGTGCCACCTGTACCACACTCTGTAGGCTGCGTAGGTGGGGGTGACACCCCTTTCCCTGATTTATTGTCCTCCCCTTTCTTTCTGACTTTTCCTTTCCAGACCATGACTTATCATCGGCTGACTTCTGATGCCCAGCTCCAGTTGCTGACATAGGGACTCAAATGTTCACAAGTAGGCCTAGGCTTCCATGTTGGTTTAAGACGACAACTCTGCTTACTACTTTTTCCAAGATAGCTACATAAACTTTAAAAATAAGACAGGTACCTGGTACCATGTTTATCATTAAAAACCCAAAATACCTGTCCATTAAGTACCATTACTGATATCAGCAAACGACATTACTACTTAGCGACTGAGTGACTTTCAGAATGTGACTGACCTTGTCCTTCAGCTTTCTCGTCTCTTAAACAGACCCACTCAGAGCGTGTAACACCTAGGGCTGAGGACTAAGTGGTTAATTAGTTCTGCAAATGGTATGCAAATGCCCAATAGATGCTATTTTTACTGTCACTATTACTGCTACTTTTGTGGAAGTGTACAGGTGGCATTCATAACACCTCCTAGGTGTGATCTCTTCTGATTGTCACAGCACCGGGAGGGATTCTAACCTAATAGACCAGTGTTGGCACTTAGGCCTCAGGCTGTTTGCTGTATTGAAAGCTCTAAAAGGTTTGTTATTGCTGTGGTAGAGGCTAAGAGGAAGTTTAGTAACTTTTGCTTGGTTTATGGTGGGGCCAAGATTGAAGGAGAACATTGCAAGTGAACTGACTTCTCCTGAGCTGGGCTGTTGGCACATCTAAAATGAACTGCAAAGAACCATTTGGCCTCTGTGGGAGGTGCATTCTCTGATAGATTTTGTGGCTATTAATAATGTTACTAGTTAGATGTTGAGTTATAGTGTTGGCTCAGGATAGCAAAGCACCATCAGGATGATTTTTACACAGATTTATCTCACTCTTCAGAGTCCAACGAGGGATTCATTCTTGGTAGGTATATTATGGAAAAAGGAAACACAGGCAGGTTAGAAAAAAACCTAAGCAATAAGGAGAGGCAAAGCAAAAGTGGGCGTAGCTTTCTTTCTGGACCTCTGTGGCCCTTCACTAGTGTGCCTTGGTGACAGCTGTTGATGCTTTGTTCTAGAGTCAGGGGCCTTCACATTTCTGAAGGAAGTGGAAAATGCCAGTATTTTAACTGGCGTATTGTGAAATAGTACCCTCCCCCCTACTTCTGTCTGTAGTGTAAGTCTTCTAGTCAGTTCATGAATACCCACTGTTGGTTATTATTTGCAGTATTCTTATATAACCCATCCCAGCAGAGAACCCCTCTAATTTTAAGGCCAATCAAAAGTTTGTGTTTGCCTTTGCTCAAACTTGGACGTTTAAGGAACAGATCATGGTACTTAGTTTTAAATTCCATTATTTAAATTATTTCAGGATTGGGTTTTGTGCTGCTATCTGCATGTGCTTTCAAAATCTGTGTTGCAAGAAGTGCAGTTGACCTTTTGAACTGCTTTCAGAACAGGAAGCCAACAGTGTATGCTGCTCACATGGGAGTTCTTGGAAGGGTCAATTAATATGGAATATTTAATGATACACTTGATACTCACCTTCCATGATTGGAAACGTGCCTGTCTTAAAATAGATCTGTGACAGCTGTTCTGAATAAACAAGCATGATGCTCTTTATGTCTTTTCCTGGTATGGTAGGGGCAATGAGGCTTAATGCAATGAAATGGCACAGGGGGTCAGGAGACAGGGAGGCCTAGGCTCCGTCCCAGCTCTGTCTCTAACGGGTAGTGTAATCTTAGCAAGGGCCTGCGCTTCTCTTGTACTTAGAGCAGTAGCTGCAGATATCATCATAGTCTCACGTAGAAGGCATTGCTTTTTCATGAACATTGGGGGTGAGGCAGTAATGCTTGAATTCTAGTTCCAGCTCTTAATATGGTAACTGGAAATGCTTTACTTGTTGAATCTCAGTTTCCTCAGCTAATGTACAAAAAACAAAAACAAAAACAAAAGCAAAAAACAAACTAAACTAAAACCACAACAGAAGTAACAAAAGCTAGTCTTGTGGTACTGTGACAAGAATGAATATATTTGAGTGATTGCTACCCAGTAGGTGCTCAGTAAGATTATTTTTTTTTGCACCTTTGCCATCTTCCCCCAGCCTATGAGCCTCTGAGGCAGGAAGAAGCCAATATTATCTCCACCGAACAGAGAAGAACAAGGAGCTGTGCGCTGGATGGGGGCTTTTCTCAAGGTCACACAGGAAGTGGTGAAGACAGGACTTGAGTTCAACTATCCTTACTTCAAATTCAGCAAAATCTCCTGTGCCTGCAGCCGAGCTCAGTGGCTGTGTGATGAATCTCATGAGGAAATGACCGGGAGAGTGCTCATGAGAAGCAAGGCTCATTCTGCAGATCCAAAATGCCATGTCATTTTATACTGAAATTGTGTTTAAAATAGAAGCATCTCCAGCAATACCTATTTTCAGTTATCTTAGAGTCTAAGTAATCTGCAGATTTCTGCCTTTTCACAGTTCTTTTTTGGATTATCTGCTTTCTCTTTGGCTCTGTTTTCATGGAAGCTATTGCATATGGCTTGATAAGAAGTTGTATGCTGCCTATTAGACTTGTTGAAGATGTGGCGGACCAAATGGAAAATAAAACTCAGTCCTGGGCTTATAATCTCAGTACTGTAGGAGGCTGAGGCAGGAGTATTGCAAGTTCAGCTCCACCTGGGCAATTTAGCAAGACCTTGTGTTAAAAATAAAAAGGGGAATGGCTAGAGTATGAAGGCCCCAGATTCAATCCCAGTACTGCAAAAGCAAATACAAAAACAACTCACACACACACAGAAATCAAAGCAGAAAATCTCAGTCCTTGTCCTTGGGTTAGTTGTGGCCTACACAGTAAGGATTTCACTACAGCTGTATCCTTACAAAATGTGGGATGGAAAGGAGCCATTTGAGTTTGAGTGAGCAGGCAGGCGTTTGGTAGATGGATCATTTTTAGATTTGTTTGATGTGCAAGGTGTGACATTAAGGTTACAGATGGATTTTTGCACACACATCGTTGTCCTTTCTGTAGACATTGGTTTAGTGCCTCCTATGTGCAGGGCACTGAGAGTGTAAAGAAGGGCCACGTGATGTTAGTGGCGTCGGGAGTCTTGAAGAAAAGAGATTGGAGCACACAATAAGGTTTTTACAAGAGTGCCAGCAGGAAGTAGGTCAGTGGATGCTGCAGGCCCGTGCCAGAGCACACGTGCACGCAGAAGTGGGAGGGACAGGGGAGGTGGGGAGGGGAGGGGGAGGGGGAAGAGGGTGGAGGGACTGAAAAGGGAGTGAGGATGGCAAGAGAGTACATGCATGAGGTAGACTGTGCAGGGGCAGCCAGAGGCCAGCGAGGTTTCCTATAGGAGTTATTTAGAGCAGTGATGAAGTGTCTTCAGTAACATTAGTGCTAGAATTTGGCTGTGTCACTTTCACTTGGCAGTGATGTCATTAAAGTGTCACTGTGGTGTATGGACTGGGACATCAGATGATGGCCTACTTTCTGAATATCTTCGAAGCTGGGAGAGCAAAGTCTGTAGAGTCAAACTGCTTCCTGGACATCTGAAGTGCTAGAGACAGTGAAGAGGCCTGCACCTCTTTGTCCCTCTAACCTCTTGCTTTTTACTTGTCTGTGTTTCGCGTGGACTTCACCACCAGCCTCGCTTCATTGTTAGTGGGTGGGTCTTCTCCCCAGCCCAGTCGGTCTTGGCTCTGTTCCTAAGCCTTTGCATTATCAACTCAGCCTTTCCCCTTTGACCCCAGATCTCCTTCACTGCTGTGATGTCAGGTGGGCCAGAACCCTGGCCCTGGAGCATCCTTTCCCACAGAACTTCCTGTCATTGTGAGCGGGCTGCAGAGTGCTGTGGAAGTCACAGGCCGTGGCTTGCCAGCCTGCTGGGGCCGTCTGGCTTTTCTTCAGGTTGCCGCTTCCTTTTCCCACTACCTCACAGTCTCCCGTCACCCCAGTGGCTTCATGGCTTCCCCTCACTTTCTTAGTCATGCTCCCACCTTCCACATCTCAGACACGCAGAGCCCCCTACTCTGTCTTGGGCATCGTCATTACCACATGGTCATCTTGAGTCTTGACCTTGGTCTGTCCTCCCTTCCTCCTTGTGACAGTGACTATCATTGTGACAGCGGTTCCAAACTTTACATTTTTATGCACTTTTCTTTGGTCTTCTGACTCCCAAGAGTTTTATGTCTTTAAAAGAATATTTAATAAATTACGATCCTGGAGAATACCAAGTATTAGGAGAGTTTTGATTCGGAGAAGTAGTATAGCAGACACTAACATAGCACTTTTTTCGGTTTGTGGTCTCAGGAGACCAGAGTGTGCTTGGGTGATCATATCGATAACCAGAAGCTACTGAGTCATGCTTTTCAGTTTCCAGCATTACCCATCTGTCTGACCCCTCTTGCAACCAGTTCATAGCATCTGCTTAGTTTTGCAAGCTGTTATGGGTGTGATATTATGATTCAGTGGTGCAAATTTTTCTTACACATGCATTGCCTGCTAGGGAAAGTGATTGTAGAACAATACTGTGTCTCTTACTGATATTTCAAGATACAAGTTCAAGGAAGAGAGATTAATTTGCCTGGCATTTGACCTTCAAATAGGAGGAAACATTTGTTGGTTACGGAAGCTTGCTGAGCTTAGGCCAGTCAGCCACAGAAGAAATGCTCAGATTGAAGTTATTTGAGATGACAGAGTTCCTGGACATAGGTCCTTGCATTTCACCACAAGTTGGAGATGGAGTGGAATACAGTTGTTCATCCTCAGCAAAAGGAAGCAGGCATTTAGAGCACTGAAGCTCAGATGTGGGTGCTTCATGGATGCTGTGATAGAAAGAGAATGTGACATAACCATTAGGATCTGTGCCGTGTCCATAGGCCCCACAATGGGGAGCTGGACTTCCAAATATTTATACAGTGACTCAGGTAGTTAAATCTCTATTGGATTCTCAGTCTTCTCAAGCATACCGTTCTACTTAATGACCTCAGTTAAGTGAGAAAAATGATGAGAAAGGGGAACTTATTTAACAGGACTCTTACATGCCTACTTTGGTAAAGGATCTAATTTTTTCCCTTTAGTCTTTAATAAATGGCTCAATAGTTTCAGTGATGCATGTGAATTCATTTCTTGTCGAATCTAACTAAAAAGAGCTGTGATAGTCTTGCCAACTTGGCGACTCCATAAAGCCCTGCAGGGTTTCGCATAAAATAAGCTAACTGAAAAAAAAAAAAAAAAGAAGTGTGTAAAATTAACAAAGTTGCCCTCACTTCTCTATAGAAGATGACATTAAAACATATTTCTTAAACTTCATGTGAATGTGAAAAGGAAAACTTTACTATGCTGATCTTTAGAGAGTTACTCAGTTCCAATTAGAAAGTTAAGGACCTCATTAACACCCTGCCTGGTGTGTGGCTGAACTCTTGTGGCAGCAAGAGCAGTGGGCAGCACCCAGTCTTGGGCTCACCGATCTGGCTTTGAGTCCCACTGCGTCTCCCGCAGTCATGGGCAACTTAGCTACACATTTACCTAACCAAGGTGGTGACACCTACCTGCAGTGTTAGAAGGATTAAAGTAATGCGTCTGATGTATTAAATATAGAAATGACAAGAGCTCAATGAATGTAAGTCAAAGGAAGGGAACCTTGTATAAATATTCTAACATAAAATTCATGGAGACATCCTGAGGTTAACACATGTTATCTCTGGCCTCTGTAGATACAAGAGATGCTCCGAGTGGTGGCTGTTAGCTTCAGACATTGATTAGTTCAACCAACTGCTGCTTGGATAACCCTGGTCACTGAGATGGCTGCATGTTCATTTGCAATTTCTTCTCTGAGGGCTGGCAGTGTAGTGGGTTTTCTGTGATACGTGATGTCCTGGAGGGTTCCCCTACAGGGGTAACACTGTCTGTTGGAAAAGAACATTATACAATTTTTTTTTCCTGGGTGCATATAACTTTTTGGGCGTGTTGCATTTAAGCAGCTGCTCATATTAGCTCTAGTGTTTCTCGGGTGAGAGTGCTAGATTTTGTTGCCTTTGTTGATTATGGGATGAAAAATTATGATATTGTTGTCTGCAGCAGAAGGCAGTGATATTGATGGAATAAGACTGTAGTATGGGACATACTTGGTTATACCTTATTAGCAGGGAAGTGCAGCAAAATCACTAAATCTTTCAGCATCTTAATTTTCTTGCTTGTGAGATGGGCTAATTTTTACTGCAGTTTGTTGTGGGGAACAAGGGTGCCTGGTAGTGCGTCAGGGACACAGTGGTTCATTGGTGGTAGTGTGCAACTTCTTTCTCTTGTCTCCTCTCACGCTCCTCCATCATCTAGTCCTGTGCCATGCGGGGCTTGGCCAATAGTTCCTTTGAAATTACATTGTTGATCTGCGGCAGACTTTTCTTCTCTGTCGTATTCTCTTCGTAGATGTTTTATTTAGATTCATTGGCTCTAAGACTTGGGATATTGTGACTTTAAAAGCGACTTGCCCTGCTTGTCTATTCATCTGTTTATTGTTAATTTCATGTGGGACAGCTGTGACGCAACAAAAGACAATCTTTACCTGGAGTTGGGACCTGCACTCAAGGGTTGGCTCAGTGACCAAGCATAGTGCTACTTGAGCCTCAGTTTACTCAGTTTCTCTGAGCCTCTGTTATCTCTTCAGGCACCACATGAGTAAGTGGCACTGCCTAGGGGAATTAGACTTTGTAATTCAAATTTTGGAGCTGGTCCTAAGTAGCCGTATGAGTTAGACAGGCTCTCTGACCTCTCTTCCTGCAGGTTTGTCTTGAGGACAAGACCGTCTGAAGTCGAGGCTGTTGTCAGGGTGGATGGTGTGTCCTACCTCAGAGCTGCCCACTTTGTAAGTGCTCTTAGGACGGTGACCAGTAGGTCTTCCCACTGGCTGCTGTGGTCTTATTAGTGCCTGTTTGCTGGGTGGCAGAGAGGGCCAATAGACGTGTTTATTATAGTGGTTGCATTTTAGAGGACTCTGAGCAGTGCTCTCCAGGTCATGCAGGAGATGAAAATGGAGTCGTATGTAGCTGTGAAAATGGGTAGTCGGCCTTAGTAATGTTTGTGGACGCCGCCACTTGAGCTATTTCCAGTTCTCTTTCTAGTATGACTCCCCATGTCCTTGTACAGATTATTTCTCTTCGCTGGGTTATTTCTTTGAGATTTATTTTTCAAGGTGAAATCTCTAGATCAAAGGTTATAAAAATATACTTGCAATTCTTGTTAATATTTGCAGAGAGATATTTCCAGCAGACAGAAACCAAATTTCTCCTGGTTGAAAACAAAGACTTGGACGATTTTGGATTGATCCCTGTCTCAGTTATTTATGTGCTGAATTACTTTGAGCAAATTATGTAACCTGTCTGAAAAGTGGGAAAAAGGAAGCAGCTGTGGCTCCTGCCGGGCATTGGTGCCAGATGCCAGGTGCTCAGCTCTCGCCGTGTGTCTTGCACCCCTTCTGTCTGTCCCTCTGGCCCCTGAGTCCCCGTTAGCCCATGAACATTCCGCTTTACAGCCATCCTAACTACGATCACGAAAGAGTCATCTTGAACCGGCCGCCCAAAGCAGTGCCCTGGACATGTGAGCCCCTCTGTGGTTCACAGGGTATTTTCCCCTGCTGGAAGGTGGATATGAAATCCTGAGCAAGGCCATTTGTGACTTGGCCCTGTGTCCTCCAGGCCTGGTCTCCTCCTCCTTGCCTGTTCTGCAGCAGACTGCAGGGTGCGTTGGCTATTTTTTTATTCCCAGAATTTGTCATCCCATTTTTTTCTGCTAGATTTGGGTCATGCTGCATTTCTCCTGTTTCTTGCTTATTAAATTGCTATCTTATACAGTGTCCCCTTAGGCCAGGGCTGATTTTCCTGCTTTACCTGAGCCTCGTGTCAGGAGCCAGTCACCTTTCATTCCCTGCATATTCCTGGTGACAAGTGCAGTGTCCATTATGGTGCTAAGTACATGCCCAGGACTGTGTAAACAGCTAAACAGTAACTGGCTGTTGGTAATAGCACCGTAGAGAAAATTAATTTTAGGTATAATTTGCTGAAAGCTTTTGTTATTACAGATTGCTCTGAAACTAGAAATGTAGGCAGTTTTAAAGGATCTTTCAAAAACTGAAGCATATTTTGTAATCAAGCTCTTGCCTACTTTTTCTAGTATTTCTTGCTTTAATGAGGGCATGTCTGAAGAGATGGTACAAATTTGTAGCAACCATAGTTTAATGTCAAGCAATCTTTCATCTTAGCTAATGTTCTCCATGTAAGATCTATAATAACATTACCTAATCGCTCCAGGAGGCTGGACAGAGAATCCCTCTGAGGCCAGTAGCATGCAGAAGGACTTACTGCTGAAGGTGAGCATTCCTGAGAGCTTAGCTTATGCCTGGTTCATTTCCTTTCATTTGAGACTTCTGGCTGTTTTGATTTGCATGTTGCAGAGGCCAGGGTATTTTATATTGTGCTCTTCTGCAATTTCAGAAATAAACTTGTGTTCATTATTTTATGGTATTTCTTGAACTCACAGTTCTGTTCAGTACCCTTGATTAACTACTGCAGATGCAACAAAAAGTGTAGTCACAAGAGGAGTGTGTGTTGGGGGATACACTTTTTGTCTGCGTCTCAAGTTTTTAAAATTTATTTTATTCATTTTTTTGTGCAGGGTCTCACTATGCAGCTCAGACCTCGTAGTGATCCTCCTGATTTCTGCCTCCCTAGTGCTGGATTATAGGCATGCACCACCATGCCTGGACTCCATCACTGGCTCAGCATGTCCAAGGGCAGGGCTGGCACTGTATGTGGAGCCAGGGATGGAACCCTGACCCCTGCACTTACTAAGCAAGCGCTTAGTCTGCTGAGCTGCATTGCTGGCCTTCTCAGGTTTATTTGTGAAAAGACTTGGTGTTAGAGGATTAGCGTATTCCTGACCATAAATGATAGTGTTTTCTGGAGCTTTCCTTTGGGCTCTGTTTGCTTACAGTGTGTTGTTTTCTTATCTATCCATTCATATAGGCAGCTGTGCAGCATAGTAGGTCTTGTCTTGCAACAAGAGGCCTACTCAGTGCTATGTCCTGTTATTTTACCTGGCACTGGGAGTGGAATAAGTAGGGATCCTTAAGCATCTTTAAGTCACTTTTTCTCATACACGTAAGTGCTTTTTTCAGTAGAAATTACCACATTTCATCCCATTTCTATATTACTCATTGGATTCTTTGCTTGATAGGAAAGAGGAACATTTATTATCTTGTCCTTGAGACTGTGAAAGACCAAATTCACTAATAACAGTATGCCAAGAAGGTCTCCCCTGCACATGGGAAAGCCTCATGACGAGGCCTGCAAGAATCTGAGTAGAGACTGCCCTGGGAGAGAAGCTCTGCTTTCATTCTCTAGAAGAAATTCCTCCACAGTGAAATATTTCTGTTTGCTCTTGATTTGTTAGTTATATAAGTTCCTGCCATGAACTCATAAAACTCTAGCTTTACCCATGGAAACATTGGAGATTTTATTATTAGAGGAGTGATGTGATGATTGTTTGAGAAATAATATGGTAAGTTGCTATAGACACTGAATCTATGATAAAAGAAAGCATTGAGAAGATAACTAAAAAGAGCATGCTAGGAACATACAGATTCTGCAGAACACATTTTCTTAGGAAATCAAGGGGGAGCTAGAGTGGCCTGCAAAACACTTTTGGTCTTATCAGAAAAAGGAGCAGTAGCAGAAAAAGACTGGGCTAGGAGAAAGGTTCACGTTTTATGACAGGGAAGGAGGAGAAAGAAGGAGATGTTAGAGCAGGATAAAGGTATTTTATGGGAAAGGAGATTTGTCTGAATAATTACTAATTAGGAAAGATGATGGCCCAAGGAAACTTAGCAGAAGTCTGGGAATCAGAGCGACCGTGTTTCCACTGGGTCCAGAACATTGTGGGGTGTCCCTTCCATGACTCAGCAAGAGCCTGAGGTAAGGCCGGCTGGAAACCTGATTTGCATAGCTCAGAGCTGGATACAGTTTTGCCTTTTGTGTGCTCTGTAAAGATTTTTATTAGCAGAGGTTGAAATACAGGAAACTCTTCCCTGGTCAGAGTTCTAATACCGGTAAAATACTTCTCATTCTCACTTGGTAGTGGCGGTGGCCCTTGGGTAGTAGCACCAAGTGGTTACAGAAAATATACATTTTTCTGGAAAATTCCAGATATATCAGCTTATAATACTAGTAAGTTGAAATAAGTTTCAAGACAATAAAGTTGGTGTGATTGGTCAGGCAGGTATCACCTGTCCCCTTAAGGAACAGTCCCAGGCTTTCTGCTGAGGTAGAAATAATTGTGTGAGAGGATGAAAAAGAGGACACACTTCTAGGGGAGATGGCCATGGCCTGGCTAGATGCTGCTTGGGAGGAGTTACTTCCTGATTGGGAACCTCAGGCCCAGCAAGTAAAGGTGCCAAGATTTGTGTAAATAGTATGTTGGAGGTCATATTCAGAACTTTTCAGTTTTCTGTTGTGTGGGAGATTTTACATAATAAAACATTGGTGAATATTTTAGAAAAGCAAATTTTTGGTACAAAGGAGTTGAAGAGAAAGCAGCGGGGAGTGTTTCATGATGTTTCCCCCATAATGTTAGCTCTAAAATAGAAGAGAAAGGAGAAGCCTCTGAGACTCCAAAGAAAATGGGGTCAGGGGAAAAACACCTGAGATATGTCCTACTTCTCACTTACAACAAAACATTCCAGGTCCTGGACATTATGACTCCCACGAATGCTAACATTTTGAGGTGTCCTCGCTGTGGGACAGGTCCGCACGGAACTCCAGGGACGTGATCTTTAGGTTCAGGGAAGGCCATTCTGGCCTCCTCTTCCAAAGCTTGCTTTGAGGAATTGTGAGATCTTGGATGATTTCCTTCGGGAAGCAGTTTTCACAGCAATCACACGGCAGAAGGAAGTCGCAGTCAATGTTGTGGCCCAAGACTAAAATTTCACAGATTATAAAAAAGATCGTGGCAATGATGAGTGCTGGCCAGGGTCCACATTCTTCTGGCTTTGGGTGCCTAAACCTTGGGATTGACGGGGGAAGAGGAGCTAGGTGATGTGGAAGGTGAGTGCTGGGGAAGACGGTCTCCTGCTCGACCTGGAGTGACGGGGACTCTTCTAAACCTTGGAAGAAGGTGGCGTCTCTACTGCCCTCCAGGAGGAGGATGTATGTTAGATTTTTCTCTCCAATAAGCAAATGCTTAGGTCCAAAATTAATCTTCTTTTTGGAGATTTCTCCTAATCTAGTTGAATTTTTAAAATTTTTTTCTATTTTGGCAAACTACACATAATGTAAGCTTAGCATCTACCAGTTATAAGTGTACAGTGATCCTGTCACTAGGTGCGTTTTCATCCATGCCTCTCACATATCAGAATATCTTTCCTTTTTTATTTTATTTTTTGTGCAGGGTCTTACTATGCAGCTCAGACTCATAGTGATCCTCCTATTTTCTGTCTCCCTAGTGCTAGGATAACAGGTGTGTGCCACCGTGCCCAGACTGCATCGCCAGCTCAGCCTGAGAGTGGGGTTGGTATGCCACGTGGTTCCAGGGATCAAACCCTGGCCCCTGCGCTTGCCTAAGCAAGTGCTTAGTCTGCTGAGCTATACCGCCGGCCCTAGGATGTCTTTCCTTAAGGCTGAGTAGTATTTCATTGTCTGTACTGTGGTTAGTTCGCAGGTTCCTTGATGGCCCCTTGTCTCGTGATTGGGTGCTCAGCTTTGGAAGATTTCGATGGTATTACAGATGCTCTGTCAGGGCTGCAGCCTGCAGGGCTGTGCTCTGCTTTATGTCCCCATTTGTGGCTGGCCAGCTTTTTTGTTTGCGGTACCCTGTGGCCATCTTTCAAACCCATGACGTTTCTGTTCCTCCCACTCCATTTAAGTAGTTACAAGGGTATGGATTACACCAGATGTGAACTGGAGTTACATTTGGCGGTGTCAGGGGCTCTTTGAAGGTAGAGGCTGTCAAAGTCTGAGAGGAAGCTGAATTTGCATCTGATGACCTCAAGGAACTGTGCATTACAGTTTGGTGCTGTTTTAACAAAACAAAGCAGGGGCTGGGGAGATAGCTTGGTGGTCTAAGCACCTGCCTGCCTGGCAAGTGCAAGAATCCAGGTTTGATCCTCAGTACCTCATGCCATGCCGGCCCAGCCAGGAACCCTGGGCATAGTGGTGCAGATTTTGTATAGTCAGAAATTTAACAACTTTTGAATTTTAACTTGCAAGGTGATTTAATTGATACAGGGTCTCGCTGTGCAGCTCCGACTCGGAGTGATTCTCCTGTCTTGGTGCTGGGATTATGGGCGTGCGCTACCATACCAAGTTTTGGTGGCTGGCTCAGCACAGGGCCAGCATGGCATGTGGTGCTGGGGATCAGACCCAGGTCCTTGTGCTTGCCAGGCAGGCACTTAGATCACTGAGCTATTTCTCCAGCCAGTGTTTGGACTTTACTATTGTACTAGAAAACTAAGACTCTTCCATTCTTAGCTGCTGTTTGAATTTGCATCCTCTCCCTTCAGTGTTGTGTGCCCCTTGGCGTTCAGATCTTTGTCAGGGAAGAAGCTCTAGTGATCTGCAGTGGAGAGCGTGGCTGGGGTAGTTTGGAGTCTGAAGGAGGGCAAAGTGAATTCCACGCCCAGATTCAGCGTGGCTTTCATGCTGCTTTATTTGCCGTGCCTCATTTGCTGTCCCTTTTCAGAGCATCTTCCCTCTGCCCAGGGAGTAGGTTCTAAGCTGCTACCCCAAGGCTGCGTTGGAGATGCTTCTTCATCAGCGTGGGAAAGGGCCATTCCAGGAAACTGAGCTCCTTCCTCTTGGAGGACAGCTACAGCCCTGGGAGCACAGGGCCTCAGTGGGTAGGAACAAAGCATTCTAGTGACTATCAGGAATTAGGTGTGCCAAATTTTCATAGGAGGGCCATTCATTAGCATCACATTACTGGCTGTTCTGCACTTCTCCGTTGGTTCTTTAAGACAGGAACAGGGAAGTAACTTCTTCTGAGCCTCCTCGTGATCTTCTGGGGCCCACTTGTCTGCAGCAGAGGTGCCTTCGAGTCTCTGCTCAGCGCTCCGCATAAGTGGTGTGGCCCTGTGCCTGCGCGTGGTCTGCTGTTGTGTTCATCCATTTGGCTACATGCCCAAACCCTTTCTCCTGTATAGTTCCTAAGCATAACAAGCTGACATTTTAATATCTTTTTTTCCTCCCTCTTCCTCCCACTTACCTCTGCTGCCTGTGCCCATGATCAAGCCTAGGATACTTTCCTGCTGAGCTACATTCTCAGCGCTTCCACGTTGGGACCAGGTTTCCCTTGGTTGCCCAGGGTCCCTTGAACTTGTGATCCATTGGCTTCAGCTTCTCTCAGGGCTGGGATTACAGTTACACACCACTGCGCCTGGCTTACTTTTCTTGACTTGTGCATCTGTCTCTCATTTGGTCCTGGGTTCAGATGGAGGAAAGGGTTCTATTTCTTAGAACCTAAGTTCTCAGTGATATTTATGAGGCTCAGAGATGGAAGAATAAGCTTGTGCACCATTGCGATGCCAGTGGAAATTTAAGTCTTGATGTGCAAGCGAGGAGGAGGTGACGTGTCTAGGGAGGGGGACCTTCAAGGGAAGGAATGTGCTCATATGTAATTAAACCACATGCAGTGTTAAACGGAGGGTGTGAGTGTGCAGTGCACACAGTGAAGGGAGCCCAGGCTGCCCCTCCCTCCTTTTATTTTGTTTCTTGTAGGAGGGAGCCAATTATCATGGTAATCAACTTATTTAAACTACTCAGAGCTAAAATATGCAACTTCACTTGCAGTTTTGCTGAGAGTGTACTAAGGAAACATCATTTTATACAAAGGGCAAAACATCTTCCTTCTTCATTATTCTTTTAGTACTTAGTAGATGCCCAGTAGTTATGAGTCCTTGTAATCAAAGCTGCATAGTTACTTGGACACATGAAATTAGAGGTTTAGTGTTGTGAAGTATTGGTACAGAAACGTTCTGGGCTCACCCAACTTGCAGAAGGACCCAGCTGACTTACTTAGTATCCTTGCCATGTCACCAGGCTGTGTCATCATGTTAAGCACCAGATTTGCCCTCCCTCCCTGCCTACATCCTGTTCCTTTCTCCTGTCCCTCACCCTTTCCTGTCTCAGCTCTGGAGAACGCTGGTCTCTACCTGCACCCAACGCTCTCCACCAGGCTTCCCTCTTGGAATGTCAGTAGCTAAGAGCCTCTCCCTCTGTCCTTTGAGGTCTCCTTAGTCTTCCTCAAGAGCCACACTTGCCCTGGGCGTGAACCAGAACACAGCAGGTAGACGCACTTCTTTAAGTTGGGTAGGTAGAGCTCCGTCTTAGTGTTTCCTCCTTTACATGGGGACTGGTTTTCCCTCTTTCATTCTCCTTGCCTTTCCCCCTACTTCTTCATACTTGAAGATTTTAAAATGATGATAGCTGTGGCCCATTTTCCTGACTTCTTCATGGAAGATAGAGCCTGTTGTGTCTAGAAGATAACAGATGTGCTCTGGTGTCATGACGTTTAAAAGCAAGAAGGTACTCAGAGCGATCTTCCTGTTTTCAGCCACCTCAGTCCTGGGATTACAGGTGTGCTCCGCCATGCCTGGTCTTGGTGGCCAGCTCAGTGCACCTGGGGGGTCAGGACCAGAGCAGCATGTGGTGCCAGGGATGGAGCCTTGGTCCCTGTGCTTGTCTAAGCAGGCGCTTAGACTGCCCAGCTATCTCCTCAACCCAGGATTTTACTATTCTGTTTTCAGTTTCATTTTTATTAAGGGCTGCTGGCCTATGAACTTGATCACATTGGCCTTATTTATTTGGGAAAACATAATCTAAGAACTAGAAAGTTTTTTTTAAGTTTTAAAAATCTTTTATTTATCTGTTTATTTGGTACAAGATCTGACAACGTAGCTCAGACTCATAGTGATCCTCTTGTCTCAGCCTCCTCAGTGCTAGTACTACAGGTGTGCGTCACCACGCCCAGTTTCTGTGTAGTACTAGGAATTGAACCTAGGCCCTTGTGCTTGCCAGGTAGGTACATAAACTGATGAGTTATCTCCCTAGCCCAGAACTAGAAATTTTAATGGGTTACATTCTAAAATTTTTGTAAAATGCAAACTTTCACACACCTGCACAGATACATGGATCCAAGACATTGCACTAACATTTGGGAGTAGAAACCTCATCTAGAGCCTCAGAGTTTTCAGAAAATTTTGGGTGTCTGTAGAAAGGTTAGGATGAGCTGGAAGGGGCTTTTGGCTGTACGGCCTTAAGGCAGGATAATCATGCAGATTTTCTTTAGTGTTGTATCAGTGTCGTGGTGTGGTGGTGAAGGCAAGGGCCAAAGCGTAGTTCCCTGCTGGTTTTGCATTCAGCATACATTTGTTGAATGCTTTCTGTGTGTTTCACCTGGTAGGGGACACCAGTGG
The DNA here is from genome assembly GCA_004027915.1 of Capromys pilorides. Taxonomy (NCBI): domain Eukaryota; kingdom Metazoa; phylum Chordata; class Mammalia; order Rodentia; family Capromyidae; genus Capromys; species Capromys pilorides. Next base: position 17,933 of record PVKN010011134.1, read on the forward strand.
TGTTCAGTTTGAGAATTGCTCTTGTCCTGTGGAAACCTGAGTCCAGTAGGAAGGAAGTGACATCTTGGTATTCGGCAGACAGAGATGGAAGTTTGGCTTGATGAAAACCTTTTGTATTGGTTACAGCTGCGGCAGTTGCTGGACACAGGGTGTGGAAGGGCCGCTTAGTCACACTGGTTTAATGCCTGCCTCTATAAGGGGTACACCTCAGTGGTGGTGTCTGATGTAAAGAATTGCATAGTGTTTGGCATTTGTGTTTCACATTTCTAAGTATTGTTATTCTGTATTTCCAGTGTGCGTTATTTAAGCAGAATATAGGGTGAGTGATGGAGCTTGCTGGGGGTGAAGGGTGCTCTGTGTGGAGTCCGTTCTCCCTGTTGGCTGTAAGGTGCAGCAGGTGCAGCAGTCGCTATGGCCTTTGGAGATGTAACTGGCTGTGTTGAGAAAGCAGTGGTGGAGGTGTGTTCTCCGCTGTGCCTTCGTTTTAAGGAATGACACGTGTGAAGTTATGCGATCTGCTGGGCTTAGAGCAGGCCGCGATGCAGGAAGTGTTTCTGTAGGTCAGAATGAGGCATGCGCTCCTGTGTCCTAAGCTGAGGAAGAAGTGCGAGGAAGTCTCCTCTCAGGACATCCTCGTTGTCCTGTCGGGGCGGTGTTTTTGGCATCTTGGAGACCTTGGCTCTGCGTCACAAATTCTCCCAAGTTGATATTCAGACTCCATGCTGTCAGTGAGCATCAGGCTGTGCTGCGCCAGGGACGCAGCTATGACTCCTGCCTGACTCACTGGGCCAGCTCTGGCTTTCTTACAGTCAGTGAGGCAAGCGTGTGAATCAGTTACAAACACAGCTTGCCAACTCAGGCTAATCAGACCTATATTCTGTTGTGCTTTCTCTAGATGGTTAGGATTTTAAAAAGTTGGTAAGAAGAATTTGTTAGATGTATATCTCTTATTTATCATAATAGTCTAAAATGAGATACAGAATTTGGCTTAACCTGTTCAAATCTAATCTTATTCTAATTGTATGTACAACTAATCTATTGATTAAATGTAGAGTTTTTCCTTGGCTAAATGCAGTGTCCTCAAGTTTGTCATAGAAGTTTTCCATTGCTATTTAAAGGTGTTACAAATTTCATGGAGGCGCTCTTTGATTTTTCAAATTACTTTCACATTTTTCAAATATGTTGTATTCAAATATAACATTTCTAATCCTTTCAAGATGTTTATCTAGAAGTTCACATTGAAATATTAGTTCTTCGAATCTGGGAAGTTTACCCATGAGTTTCCATCCTAGACCATAAATTGTAGTAAAGTTTCATCCAGGGACATATGTGAGCTCTTATCACTCCCTTACTGAAAAAGCCAAAAATTTTCCCCTACTATCAGTTCTTCTTGAATGTAGCAGCACCCGCAGTTCAGGCACATGCACCCGTTCATGTCTCTGCCTCTCGTGCTCCGAGCCTCTCCCTTCTACTGTTCCCTGCCCTGGGCATACCATGCTTTCTTTTGGCTCCTCCTGTACACACCTCCTGTGAACACAAATTGTGTTGTCTGTGCTCTTCCTCGTAACACAAATGCGCCTCGTCCTTAATGCCAATACCTCCTCCTTTGTGTTTGTTGGTTCTGTCATTTTTGTATCTAAAATCCATGGTAGGTGTATGCCTTGGTTGACCTCTGTGCTTTACGTGCCTGCCCTTTATGCTTTTTTCTAGCTCTTGTCAACCTAAAAAGTAAGGTGATGCACATCAAATACAAGAACAACAGAGAAGAGAGGTTATTTAGGCCAAAGTTACACAGGATGTCCAACCACTTCTCCAGAACAGGTGCGCCAAGGTTTTACAAAATGGTAGCTTATCTATAGCTGTAAGCTGCAGTTTGTTGGGGTGTAGCACAAATACCACCGCTTGATCACGGCTTCTGACCAGTATTGGGAAAAGGCAGGCTGCTTTGTAGGCACAGGGTTGGATGTGATCTGAGTTTCTGGGTGGACAGAAATGGGGTCCATTTACAGAAAGTCAACAGAGTTTAATAATGTTTTAGGAAACTGTGACTTCCTGCTGTCCGGGGGTCAGCTTGAATCTGCAGCCCAGCATACAGGTTCAGTGGCTGGCATGTCTAAGGCATGACCAACTCTGAATCCATTTTAATTTCTTGAAACCAGTGTGCTCCATTCTGGTTCTTTTTCTTGACACAGCCTTTCTCTCCATAGCTGGCTGTGGGCTTCTTCAGGGCAGGGATGGTTTCTCACTCGGTTCTGTGAGAAGGACAGGGGAGATGAAGCAAGTGTTCACAGTCAAGCACCTCTGTGGGTTTTCCTGACCTTGTTTCCCCTGTCTTCCATCCACCGAGGACTTCACTTAGAATGCTGCAGCAGGGTGGCATGGTGCTGTCTGCTAGGTGAGTTCTGCTGCTCTTCCTTGTTTCTGAGGAATTATGTGTTGGTGTCTTTCACAAACTTTGTCTCTCAGCCTTTGACTTCCTGTCTGAAAGCGCAGACTCTTTTGTTTTCCTAGTTTTTACTTTTATCTTAGGAAGAGATGGGCATTCATTGACTTGAATGGAATCAAGTCACATTTGGCTTCTTCTAAGATAAATGAAGAATTAGAAGCAATCTTTTGCTTTGGAAAACCATTGGAAGCTGGAGTATTTCAACAAATGTTACTCTCAATGGAAAAAACCGTATGCATTTTTGTTGAAGGTAGACTCCCAGCAATGTTGTCATTGGCAAATTGGCTGACACAGAGGTTTGCCAACAGACCTTCTGCTGCGTCAGTTAGCTGAGTCTGGAGGAAGGAAGTGTTTTATGGAGGAAAGTGAGAGAGTTCGCTTAGAGGCTCTTGTGCATGTGATGGGTTCTTTTATTTATTTATACAATAATTAATACTCTTTCTTTCTTTCTTTCTTTCTTTCTTTCTTTCTTTCTTTCTTTCTTTCTTTCTTTCTTTCTTTTTTTTGGTCTTTTTGAGACAGGGTCTCACTATGTAGTTCAGGCTGGCCTTGAACTCACTTTTGTAGCCCAGGCTGGGAACTCACACCGATCCTCCTGCCTTAGCCTCTCAACTGCTGGGAATAACTAATACACTGCATAATGTTGTCTTCATCATAGTTGTTCAGAGTATAGATGCAGACATGACTTCTTGTCTAAACATCATTAGTACAGATCTTTCTTTTCATTGCACAAAGAGAAAGTAGCTGAATATATTAGTCCAGTAGTCCATAACAGTGGTGGATTATCAGCTCACTGGGCATTATCAGAAGCTGTTGACTTGAGGTTCTTGAATAACTAGAAGCTTCTGCCTATCTGTATTCTGTTCAAAGCCATAGATATTTTTGTACATAGGCATTTTTTATTTTTATTTTTTTATGCATTTAGTACAGGCTTTACAGGGTCTCAGATCAGACTCCTAGAGGTTCTCCTGTTTTCAGCCTCCCAAGTGCTGGGATTACAGGCATGTGCCACCATACCCAGTCTTAGTCACCTCTCAGTGTGCCCTGGGGCTGGGCCTGGCACAGCATGCCAGGGCTCAAACCCTGGCTGCTGGGACTGAAGCAGATGCTTTAGTCCACTAAGCTATCTGGATGGCCCTGGCATTTTTTTCTTAGGGCGTTTCCCCCTTCATTTCCTTTATTGTACAGTTGTGACATATTTTGTTTACCATATGTTTTGCTCAGTGATTTATAAGCTTCTCCAAAGGGTATGTATGCAATCTGAAGTTTTCTAAATGTGCAAGTTAAAAATGCTAAATATACTATATAATTTAAATTTCAGTGATTAAGTTTTCACCATGAGTATTTTGTTTCTGGAACTTAGATTTTAGGGAGTTTTGGTCTATGAGGTTGGCATGATTTTTAAGAGAGCTCTGTGTTTTTGGGTTAGGATTGTACTTTTTTTAAAAAATAGGAACCATTTCTCTTGGTGACACATCTTTACCTGAAATAATTAGAAAGTCTTAAGTAATTGTTATGACTCATCTTAGTTAAATTAGAAAAGATTGTTCTAAACATCAAAGATACAAATGT